>MUZC01000034.1:1548369-1600644 GCA_002072015.1 Radix auricularia | reverse complement strand
TACCAACCCCCATCTCCCAACTCCTGATCCCACCTCCCACCTACCAACCCCCATCTCCCACCTCCTGATCCCACTTTCCACCTACCAACCCCCATCTCCCAACTCCTGATCCCACCTCCCACCTACCAACCCCCATCTCCCACCAACCCCCATCTCCCACCTCCTGATCCCATCTACCAACCCCCATCTCCCACCTCCTCACATCATAGCACCACATGGGTCGGGGTCTAGGACTCCCTTCCTGTGATGCCACGCTTTCAATAACCCCGTCCACCTCGCAGCTGAAACTTTAGAAGGGTGTTGAGCAATATTTGTCAACATTAGACCATAGAGCGCGCCATGGATGCGGGGAGCTAGTCGTAGGATCCCTGTCTCCATGGTTACTGTCAACAAAAGAATGTGTGCTCATTATTGTACAAATATGTTGCGCACTGTATATTGGAGGGAGAGCGGAATCCCTAGTGGTACATTTTAATGTCTTCAAGCACTTTAATATTTCTGCTACATGCCAGTCGACTATGGGAGACGTAGTGAAATTGGCGGTAAAGGAAAGCTGTCATTCGAGGGGTCTAAAAGTCAGTTGCAGCACTTGGGTTCACGTCCATCCATCCGGGACGTTCATTGAGATAATTATTTGACGGGAGATGTGTGGTGTTGTGTGGGGTAGTAAAGAGATGTGGTTGGGGGCGTATTATTAAGTGAGACGGGCAGCTATCCGTTCAGCACAACTTTGTTCAACGCAAGCAGAAATGAACGAGTTTGGCGCTGAGATCGTGCAAGTCACGTAACTAATGCAAAAATTTCAAACATGCATGAACTTGACGGTAGTCTTATATGAAGAATCAACAAATGATTTGCTAGATTAATTAGATAGATTAACTAATCACAACACGTATGTCTCAAATTTTAGATATGCATACAAATTATATTTGGAATATGCACTAAAAATACCCAAAAGGTAATTTAAAATGTTTTCTGATTTTAAAAAAATAATTGAATCGTTTGGGAAAAATATTTTAAAGTTAGCTATTGGCACCCTGCCCTTAGGGCAGGGTGCCAATAGCTAACNTAAATAAAAAAAAAAATAAAATAAAATAAAAAATAAATAAATGAATCGTTTGGGAAAAATATTTTACAGTTAGCTATTGGCACCCTGCCCTTAGGGAGGCATCATAATGCGTCGCCGTCCACTGCTTCCACCAGTCGTACGTCATATAACGATCTCACTAGACTCACAGTAAAGAGCACACTTGATATCCACAACAACGAAACTTGTACATCCCGCCCCCCTTACTGACTTAAGGTTTTTGGGGGCCATTAGTTTTCTCTAAATTCTGATTTACTTTCACGCTAAACATACAAACATACAAACAAACAAACAAACAAACAAAGAAACAAACAAAGAAAGAAAGAAACAAACAAACAAAAAAACAAACAAAAAGCAAACAAACATACAAACAAACAAACAAACATACATACATACATACAAACAAACAAACAAACACTGTCTACATTTTGACTAAATACAACTGAGCGCTGCTGGTGTCATCAGGTATCATCTGGAATAAGTATTATAGAATTTGCTCCACTTTTTTTTAGTTTACATAAACAACGTTGTTGCGTTAACTCAGATTTTAAGAGGTTAAATATGCCTTACCAGGCTATCACCCGTCAAAAATGACGGAAGTTTTCAAAATAAACATATTTCAGCTGCAATCTATTTATTTTGAACAAATGTTCATCAGAACCACACAAAAATAGTGTAATATAAAACGTTCATTTATTATAATAATTGTTGTTTTAGACATAGATTTCCAAATTAACAAATTGTGTGCGGACGTTCGAAAAGAATTTTTTTTTTTTTTTTGGTGTGCTGATTTCTAAAATTAGTAGCTTCACGGACGGGACATACTTTGCAATTTAAGAATATTCATGATGATAAAATAGTTCATAATTGTTAGAAGGAAAATTTGATATTATTTTTAAAAATATTACTAGAAATAGCAAAGAAAGTTATAAATAACCATGACAATTTAAAAACGTTGTTGTATATTTATTTCCAAAACGACTTTCAATATTTTGGGACTGAGATTTTTTAATTGTAATTATTTTTCCACAACAAATAAAAATGTGTAACAATTTACTAAAGATCGAAATAGTTATTTGTCTTCTTCACGTGGCAAAGAATTAAAATTATAACTAAATTTTTTAAAACCCGTAAAAAAACAAGTTTTTCCCTATGATTCCTTTATAGACTCTATACGAGACATTACTATAAGGATGTTCATTATAAAACGCAGGGCAAAACAATCCGAAAATACAAAATTCTAGTTTTGTCTCGTAAAACGTGTTTAATATAATGTGCACCGCTAGTGAATATATCTTTAAAAATTAATGTCAATGTAATGCGCACCTTATTGCGCGACATGAAAGGTTATTGAACATAATACGCACCACAACACTCTATCTCAAAAAATTAACAGGATATAAAGAGATAAATAAAATAATTTTAAAAATTCAATAATTCAATTACTGTCTATTCGATCGATTTTGAAACATCATTTTTATCATTGGCATGAGTCTGCCTGCAAAATTTCAGCTCGAAAGCTTGCGAGAAAGTGGGTTAAAATCGATCCCAAGTTTTTCGGCAAGGTCGCACGGTTCGTCGGTCGGTCGGTCGTATGGCTCAGACACGACAAGTTAATATAAAGGATTTTAAAATAGCGTGAAGTCTATTAGTCTGAGTCACTGAAAATTTCATTGACCGACACGACCATTTATAGTCTATATCGTCCCAACACCATAAAACTAGAAGTGAAGGTTGTTGTTGGCGAAGTTGTAGTTATTGTAGTTTCATCACCTTTTCTTACTTCACTCCCTAACTCTCCCTACCTCAACCCAGCATACCGAAGCTTTAAATTTATGTTGCTAGCTCAGATGACGTTTCGGGTCATCTCGAGGCAATCTGACTCTACCTGAAGGGTTATGGGTGTAAACTAAAACAATTTTGCCTGGCGACTTGCATGCAGCAACGATGAAAACGTGAGTAGGAAAAAAAACACATCTTTGATGACGAGGGTCAAAAATGCTTGAGTGAAGACAAAAAGGTCAGGCCCATCAAATGGACAGTATGACTTCAGGTGTTGAATAAGGGTTGTTAAAAATGGGATTATTGTGTTCGGCGGCACATCTACTCATTGACATTAAAAATAAAACATGTTCTTGTATGCATGGTTCTAAAATAGATATTTCCTAGTGTTAAAAATACAGCAATGATGACCCAGCATTTAGCACTATGACAGGGGGGGGGGGTGCTGGATGCGCACTATTCTATCACGTGTCATGCACTGAGGTTTCAGTGCATCGGTGGCACAGCGTTGGTTGCAATCGATTATCTCTCGTGGGCAACTCTCGCAGACCCTCCTTGAGGCTCACGGGATGAGACGCGCCCTTTCATCATCAGGCGAATACGGTCAGCGGCCTAGCCTAGGGGGCCCAGTACTTATGTGACCTACTTCTTAAACGAAAGCTCTAAACAGACACCATTGTCGAAAAAACTTGATCAGCGGGATTACAGATCGATATCGGGCTCATTGACTTTCTGTTTGTCTGATGACGTTATTGAAAATAACTCAGGTTTTTTATTTATTAATAGCAGAATTTTTTTAGAGGGACATATACTCTTTTTAAATTCCGTCTTGTCGTCATTCTCGCTGTCTTTCTATCTGCCGTGGTTCCGCCCGGCCGCGGAAAAACAAAAGTAAACAAATTACCCCCTTCCCGTAATCCAATCGAGCTGAAATTTTGCACAAAGAATTGTGTCAACTTACAATGCAATGTGTCAAAATTTCAGATCGATTGAATGTACCGTAATAAAAATAACAAAATTTTAGTTTATCTCTATACAGCCGTCTGCTTATAGTTGACCTACACGGTTCACTGGAGTTCACTACAGCTCTCGATGTCACAGGGGTCTGTCGCGTGGTGCGTAGGGCTGTCAATTTTGTTGAAAAATGCTGCCCGGGTACCCATCCAAATTTCAAACGGATACCCGGGCTACCCGTTCGAAACATCGCATAATTTTTCACATCATGACCGCTATACAATGCTACCTAGCCACCTTCCATGCCCCTCATTTCACACAGTAGCCCCATGACCGACGTCTTTAAGTGACGTCACATGATTTTAACCGATTTATAGCCCCACCCCCACCCCCAAATTGTAACAAAGTTTTAGAACCCCCTATTACATGACGTCACAAAGATTTGCAGCCCTCCCCCAATAAAAGCCATACTTCTTTTTTGAAAATGATCATGTGTCAAATAACTTTATTGTCACTTAAAAGTTTGTATTTAATGTGAAGTTGAACTCTAAAATCGATACACGCGTAAATCCATGTAAAACGTCATTAAATAAGCATTCAAGTTATTGAGTGGAACTTTCATTTTAAGTTTCCCGTTTTGATGTGACGTCACATCTCTAAAACACACACATCCCCTTCGTCACAAATGTGTGACCGCCTCCTCCCCTGTGTGCAAAACGTCATTTCCGGATGGCCTCTTAGGGGCCTTGCAGAAAGTACGTCACGCTATTTTTGACCATTTTTAACTCCTTCTCCCCCCCGTCACAAATCTCGGACTCCCCCCCTAAAGTACGTTACACTTTCGTACCAATTTATATTTTTTATTAACACTGTTACTGTTAGTAAATAATTTATTGACTTTAAAAAAAATTACAAATTTGGGTGTATTATTTTTAAAAAATGTTGGACAAGGCACACGTGGTAACGAACACGCAAAACACAATCGAATTGAGGGAGGAGTGGCGGTAGATAGACAACGTCTATAATCGGAAATCCTATGTCGGCTTATTTCGAAGTAACTTTAATGTCAAAGTAGGGATGTTTTTATTACCAAAACCAAACACGGCATCATTTATCTCTATGCAGTGCCATACATTCCCGCCCCACGACCGACGACTTACCCATTTCAAACTGTTGGTAACTATTTAATTTATTAACTTTAAATACTGACAACCTTGAAAGCATTATTAACATTAGTTTTTCTAGGTCAACACGAGTTAATGAACACAAGAAACACAAACGAATGCAAGGGGTGTGGGTTATAAGAGCTAAGGGAGGAGAGGGGGGGGTAGATCAACAACATTAGCTAGTATCAATTGGCGTATTTCAACGGAAAGTTAATTTCAAAAAAGGGATTTTTTATATACAAGCAGTAGATCTACATGATTATTTTTGACAGAGAACTTTTGTTTCCCTTATATGATTCTTTTAAAGCACCAAAACCTTTTTGTGCTTGCAATTTCTGTTTCACGTTGAGAGAAAAAAGATTTACAAAAATACATTTCCCGTTGACAGATATTTCTCCTTAGATTTACTTCATAGCACATATTACGAACAAACATTTTCATTTGATAAATTGTTTCGCGAGACACAATGTTAAAAAAAAATATTTAAAAGCAAAATAAAATAAAAGGCCGAATGGGAGCCGAAGTTTGACCTCCGTTTATATAGATATTTTCACGGGTACCCGGGCGGATTTTTACTACCCGGGTAATCGCAGGGCAACGGGTACCCGGGTCCCGGGTACCCGTTGACAGGCCTAGTGGTGCGTATTATATTGAACACAATCAGTAATTTTAGTTATTTCTTATATAGAAGGTATTTACTGTAGAAACTGTGTGTTTAAGGTTTGTTTAATTGTAGATAAAAACAAGACAGTTCTCGGACATTGTGGTGGACAGTGGGTTCCATTATTTCTGTTAAAGATGTCGCCCTCCCCTGCTCGGGTCTGAATACGAGTTTTGACTCCACTACCTGATGACATTGACTAAAATAGTATTCACTTGTAGGTCCATGAGAGCAGGGGGCCCATTATATAAATTATTTCGAAAAAAGATTTAGTGATTCCAAATGGTAGGAAATCATTACTTGAAAGTATTTATCAATGCAAATTTATGCAAATTTATTTGAATGGTTAAGACAAGCTACTGCGTAGAACGTTAAGGACTAACTAAATAATACCGTTTTGAAAGAATGACCGATTCGTGGCCACATGCTGCCGCAGAAGACAATACAGGTGTTTGGATCGAACTCTCACTACAACACTACACTTAGAATGTACCTGACGCCCTTCACACGCCCAACAACGCCCTTCAGACGCCCAGCAACGCCCTTCAGATGCCCAGCAAGGCCAAACAACACCCTGTCAATGACTAATGAGCAGTTGGAATAAGTGTTGTTAAATTAGCATGTACCTGACGCCCTTCAGATGCCCAGCAACGCCCTTCAGACGCCCAGCAACGCCCTTCAGATGCCCAGCAAGGCCAAACAACATCCTGCCAATGACTAATGAGCAGTTGGAATAAGTGTTATTAAATTAGCATGTACCTGACGCCCTTCAGATGCCCAGCAACGCCCTTCAGATGCCCAGCAACGCCCTTCAGACGCCCAGCAATGCCCTTCAGATGCCCAGCAAGGACAAACAACATCCTGCCAATGACTAATGAGCAGTTGGAATAAGTTTTATTAAATTAGCATGTACCTGACGCCCTTCAGATGCCCAGTAACGCCCTTCAGATGCCAAGCAACGCCCTTCAGACGCCCAGCAATGCCCTTCAGGTGCCCAGCAATGCCCTTCAGATGCCCAGCAAGGCCAAACAACATCCTGCCAATGACTAATGAGCAGTTGGAATAAGTGTTTTAAATTAGCATGTACCTGACGCCCTTTAGATGCCCAGTAACGCCCTTCAGACGCCCAGCAACACCCTGCCAACGACAAATGAGCAGTTGAAATAAGTGTTATTAAATTAGCATGTACCTGACGCCCTTTAGATGCCCAGTAACGCCCTTCAGATGCCCAGCAACACCCTGCCAACGACAAATGAGCAGTTGAAATACGTGTTATTAAATTAGCATGCACCTGACGCCCTTTAGATGCCCAGTAACGCCCTTCAGACGCCCAGCAACACCCTGCCAACGACAAGTGAGCAGTTGAAATAAGTATTGTTTAACTCACTCATCGTGTGTTCTAGTTCAAATCGATGACACGTTTATTTTGTTTCGCTCGTCTCCAAGTCGTGTGAGTAAAGGAAAGAAACAGTCCTAATGTTAACATAAGTCGTGCACTTATCATACAGTCGTTCAGTGAGTGTCTTCACGGGCTCGCGTTAACCAGAACAGTTCAAAAGTTGCTATGTATGTGACGTCATGCCTATATATATGAAAAGGATCGATCGTTAAGTCAGTGCTACATCCAAGAGGAGACGATCTAATTACTTGACGGAGTAGATTATTTTATAACATGTTATAATGTACAAAATACTAAAATCAAACTAACAAAGTTGACGCAAACTTTTAAAGCTACAGATTCATGGGGGAAACTCCGGCTCTTAAAATACAGTCAAGTATTTAAACATGACTTACAGATTAGTCAAATTTTCGTTCAGCAAAAATCAACGGCGTCAAATTGGTTTGGATGAAATCGGCTTGTACATAAAACCTTTCCAACGGGTTGGCGCAGTGATAGGGTGTCGAACAGGGTGGCTGCCCAATTCCCCCCCCCCAAACAGGTCTTGGGTCACGTGCGAAGTTTTCACGAGTTATTTTTGTACACTGCCCCTGCTTAGTATAGTAACAGATTTGTTGTTTCACTCCCACAACTCGATCTTAAGTTGCACGCTCAATCTGACGTCATTGCGACGTCATTCTGACGATGAGCACAGTTTGGGCCACTAAGAAACGTGATACCGACACAGACATTGCACGTCAAAGATCTAAGCGGTTTCTCGACCACGTACAGCGAAAGATTTAAGTCATCAGCGGCTAAAACCAAGTAAAATGGCATTAGAGTATCCCAAACTTAAATAAATGGGTTCTGGATCATGATTTTAAAACAAGTTCAATGCCGATATACTGCACAATCACTAACTGCTATAAGCATCTGGAAATTAATCAAATTTTTTATTGTTCTTCTTACATTAAAGACCACAGCCACAGCAATTGATAGGAAAAGTAATTTTGTTCAGAATAATTACACAATGGCATATATTTTTTAATGAAAACTTTGTAAACGAATGCAGTGGATACGAAGCTTAGTGACCAATGCTGACCAGTGGGACTCTGTGTGACCATGTAAAATCCAAATAAAATTTACACAACCCCCACCCACCCACTCACTGAGAGATGGCCGAGATTTTATGTATGGAAGGAGCGTCTGTATGATAATTTACGAGACGGTCCTAAATAATTCCCTCGCAATTCCACGAAAATAAATAGGAAATTGTACGTAAATGCCAACTCTCGAATTAGAAAATAAATGCCTTGTGTTTCGGATCACCCTTTCACACCTCCACTCCTACGCCCCTGCATTCCTCTACGCTAGAGTGTTGATGTTGAGGAGGGAGTCCGGTGGGGGAAAAAAGAGAAAAGAGACTTTCTGTTCACTAAGAGTTGATTGAGTTTCAGTTAAGTCTTATATTTACTGTTTTGGAGACAGTTTATTGGCTTAAGTCACACAACCGATTTCTAGCCCTAAATTACAGCGTTAGTACTTACTAGTCACGTGCGTCTTTAGTTTTAGCGTTAGGAAGTGTTAAGGGTTAGGGTTGGTGCTAAAAAAAAGATGGGAGTTGAAAGTCCAAGAATTAGACTATGAATTATTGGAAAGAGTAGAAGAATCCACTATGGACAGTTCCTGCCATCAACCACCAACCAGAGTATGTCAGTAACGTCGCCGCCACGCTCCCACCCTGATCGAAATATTAATGGGAAATTACATATTATTAAATCATTTATATTAATTGTGGGGCTGCTTGATGCCTTGATTGTTTGTTTGTCAGCCGAAAAAACTTTAGATATATTTTTAACCCACTTCCTTGTATGTTAACGAGCTGAAATTTTGCAGGCAGAATTGTGCCGACAATAAAAATGATCTTTCAAAATTTCAGATCGATCCAGTGTACTGTAATTAAATTAATGAATTTTTAGATTATCTCTATGTAGCACGTTAATTTTTGTGATAGACTGTCGCAGTACATATTGTATTGAACAACTTTTTTAATACTTTCCTGTCGCTCTGTGTGGTGCGTATTATATTGACGATACTTTTTAAAAATATATTCCCGATCTTTAAATGCAAATGTAAATTGCTAGTCTGTCTTGCGGTGCGCACTTAATTAAGCATGTTTTTTATAATTTTTTTCTCGCGAGCGATCAAATCGAGCTAAAATTTAGCAGGCAGACTGTAATAGTGTGTTTTTTTATTTTATTTTTAAAATTTATTTACTCTTTTTTATTATTATTATTTTTAAATATAAATCGTTTATATGAGACATAACTACAATGTTGGATTTTTGGATGGTCGTGCAATGCGTATTAAAATGAAAATACTTTTAGTTCTATCTCGTAAAAGATTTATGGTCAAAAACTTAGTTTTTTCACCACGTTTTATTACCTTGCTTTCGTTCCTGTCCGCAACTTTCGTTTCTGTCCGCAAAATTTCAAATTTTCCCACGTAAAATTAAACTAATTATGATCGTCATAGAGATCTCAAAATATTTACCACAGATATATCTTGGATGACAATGCATTGTATCTAAATTTCAGATCGACCTTAATTAAATTAATGCATTTTTAGTTTATCTCTATATAGCATCTGTAACCATCTGCTATTGTTGACATCCACGTGCCACAGGAGTTCACCCCGTGACCACGTCCCCTTGGTGTTAAAACTTTAGGCGGGCCTCCACGTTGTTAGACCTGGCAACGCATAATATATGGAAACCAATTAGTCAATTTTGTATTTAATGAATTTTCTTTTGTACAAAAAAGAAATATAAATAAAGTAATAAAATTTTCGATACACTCCACGATTTTACACTTAAGACTAACAAAAATGAAATAAGATAAAAAAATAAAAAAATAAAAAGACTTTTATCCACATTTTATATTTGGACTAAAAAGAAGAAAATAATTTAAAACTTATAAGTTCAAGTACTTTGATTTAATGACTAAAAACTTGGGGTGGGTGCTTATGAGGTTTTAAATATGCAGTTCACTCATTCTCTTACTTATAGATCTCTCTTTATAAATTATAAATCTTTAATTTTTATACCAAACGCCAGCAAAACGGTTTCAGTCATATTAAATTAAAGTAATTGAACTTATAAGTTTTAATTTATTTACTTCTTTTAAGTCCACATATAAAAACTGGTTTTTAAACATCCTTTTTACCTATCTTTATTAATGATTTTTTTAAAGTTATTTTTTTTTAAAATTATGTCTTTATTTATTTTTATATTATTTTAAAATAGCTCAAATTGATTGGCAACTCAATGATATTAGAACATACAACTACTACCCTCAGACATGGAATGAACCTATTAGAACATAACTAACCTCAGAAATGGACTGTCACAGGTCACATGAAGAATTTAATTAAATGATCCTCTCAACATTTAAAACAATTAGAGCTTTTTAATTTTTTAAAATATTAAAATGTATGTGGGAGTGTCCAATAATGTGTGTGAGAGTGTCCGATAATGTGTGTGGGAGTGTCCAATAATGTGTTTGGGAGTATCCAATAATGTGTGTGAGAGTGTCCAATAATGTGTGTGAGAGTGTCCAATAATGTGTGTGGGAGTGTCCAATAATGTGTGTGGGAGTGTCCAATAATGTGTGTGAGAGTGTCCAATAATGTGTGTGGGAGTGTCCAATAATGTGTGTGGGAGTGTTCAATAATGTGTGTGAGAGTGTTCAATAATGTGTGTGGGAGTGTTCAATAATGTGTGTGAGAGTGTTCAATAATGTGTGTGAGAGTGTCCAATAATGTGTGTGGGAGTGTTCAATAATGTGTGTGAGAGTGTTCAATAATGTGTGTGGGAGTTCCAATAATGTGTCTAGCAGTGTTCAATAATGTGTGTGGGAGTGTTCAATAATGTGTGTAGGAGTGTCCAATAATGTGTGTGGGAGTGTTAAATAATGTGTGTGGGAGTGTTCAATAATGTATGTGGGAGTGTTCAATAATGTGTGTGGGAGTGTTCAATAATGTGTGTGGGAGTGTTCAATAATGTGTGTGGGAGTGTCCAATAATGTGTGTGGGAGTGTTCAATAATGTGTGTGGGAGAGTTCAATAATGTGTTTGGGAGTGTTCAATAATGTGTGTGGGAGTGTTCAATAATGTGTGTGGGAGTGTTCAATAATGTGTGTAGGAGTGTTCAATAATGTGTGTGGGAGTGTTCAATAATGTGTGTGGGAGTGTTCAATAATGTGTGTGAGAGTGTTCAATAATGTGTGTGGGAGTGTTCAATAATGTGTATAGGAATGTTCAATAATGTGTGTGGGGGTGTTCAATAATGTGTGTGGGAGTATTCAAAAATGTGTGTAGGAGTGTCCAATAATGTGTGTGGGAGTGTTTAATAATGTGTGTGGGAGTGTTCAATAATGTGTGTAGGAGTGTCCATTAATGTGTGTGGGAGTGTTCAATAATGTGTGTGAGAGTGTTCAATAATGTGTGTGGGAGTGTTCAATAATGTGTGTAGGAGTGACCAATAATGTGTGTAGGAGTGTTCAATAATGTGTGTGAGAGTGTTCAATAATGTATGTCGGTTTGTCCAATAATGTGTGCGGGAGTGTCCAATAATGTGTGTGAGAGTGTTCAATAATGTGTGCGGGAGTGTTCAATAATGTGTGTGGGAGTGTTCAATAATGTGTGTGGGAGTGTCCAATAATGTGTGTGGGATTGTCCAATAATGTGTGTGGGAGTGTCCAATAATGTGTGTGGGAGTGTCCAATAATGTGTGCGGGAGTGTCCAATAATGTGTGCGGGAGTGTTCAATTATGTGTGTGGGAGTGTTCAATAATGTGTGTGGGAGTGTCCAAACTCCCAACTTCCTGTGCAGGTGGAGGCTAGAAATTTTGGGATGGTAGCAGGCAAAATTATCACTCACTGGGACCCAAATATGTTGTTTTTTTCACCTTATATTAGCTAAATTACAAATTAAAAAAACTTTGGATATTGTGTAAATGTATTTTTACAAAACTCGGAAGATAATAACTTGATGACCTATGTTAAAATTCGTTAGGGCATTTAAATTATATTTTTTCAATCTTTTGTAGCCGAGGGCCCTAATCTCTTTTTCGTTAACCTTTAAGACATTTTAACCATTCAGCTACTTTCAATTTTTTAACAAATTCTGAGTAACAAATGTATTTATCATGATCCAAATTGAAATAAGTTGTTTTGAAGCATACATTTTACACCGATGTGAAAAGACGTGGGATTTACAAGAAGTAGCCTTCAATATATGTGAGTCTGTTACTCAGTAGCTTTCAATATATGAGTCTGTTACTCAGTAGCTTTCAATATATGTGAGTCTGTTACTCAGTAGCTTTCAATATATGTGAGTCTGTTACTCGGTAGCTTTCAATATATGTGAGTCTGTTACTCGGTAGCTTTCAATATATGTGAGTCTGTTACTCAGTAGCTTTCAATATATATGAGTCTGTTATTCAGTAGCTTTCAATATATGTGAGTCTGTTACTCAGTAGCTTTCAATATATGTGAGTCTGTTACTCAGTAGCTTTCAATATATGAGTCTGTTACTCAGTAGCTTTCAATATATGTGAGTATGTTACTCAGTAGCTTTCAATATATGTGTGTCTGTTACTCAGTAGCTTTAAATGACAAAAAGCGGCTACACAGTTGGTATGTTAACACTTGATACAGATCCAGAGGCGTCACTAGGGTTGGTGTCACCCGGGGCGGTAGCTCATTGTGTCACCCCCTCACGATTTAACCCACAGAACTCCTCCGAGTTTTCCAGTGCCAAATAACGGGAATATATAGAATTTTACAGTATGGTGTCACCCCCGTGATGGTGTCACCCGGGGTGGCCCGCCCCCACCACACCCCCCTAGCGACCCCACTGTACAGATCCACCCAAACAAAACCGTACCACTCTCGTCCCCTCTTCTTCACGTTGAAAACTTTGTAATAATGATGGCGGGTAATTTGGCTTTTTTCGAATATAGATTAATTATTTACTGGTAACTATATAATGGTTATACTTTCTAGGAATACCTTAAAGTTATTTGCTAACAGCTTTGAAAGCACCACTGTCGGGTAGTTGACAATTTAACAGGAAGTATCTGAATATTGATCATCTTGCGGAGCTATGCAGTCTCTGCTCATGTTAAATCCTGTAGCGGTTTGAGTTCTTCAAAATATTTCAAGATACCTGCAAGTATTCATAGACACTTATATCTCCTTCTATGCAGAAGATAATTGCGTCCACAGACCATGAGAGATGATCTGTTGGCAAGTGATGCAGCGGTCACAGGCCACGGCTATTGGGGTTCCACGCATTACCCCAGCCGCCTAACTATTGTCTAGTTAGGTACCCATTCGGAGCTGGGTGACTCGGGGACTCCTCAGGCCCCGAGAACAAATCCTCAATTTCGTGTGGATTCGAACTCGTGACCATCAGTATGACAGTCGAGAGCGCTACCTCTCGGCCACCACGTCCCACTTCTACTAATTTTATCTCTTCGACACGTCGCTAGAGCGTTGCCGCTGCGATCGCACTACTTGTAAATTTCATAGAAAAGATTTTTTTAAGTTAAAAGATTTTTCTAAAGTTCTGATGTTTAGTGATTAGATAAAATAATATTTTCAACTAGATTGTGCCAGGCGCCGTGGCGCCTGCGGCGCCCCCGTTTTTTGGGCGCCTACGGCGCCAACTTTTTTTTTAAAGACCAACTAACTTGTCCTTTTTTGATAAATACGAATTATTAAACTTTATGAAATGTACGCAAAGTATTTAATAATAATAGGGGTTGCATTTTGCGCACCGATGCACACCAAACAATGACGTCATCCTATTAAATATTTTTACAGCGCTCATCAAAACACGATTTTTCAACTAAACTAACTGCTGTAGACTGTCGTACATCGCTTGCGTTACAGCGTTACGTTACAAACATACAGAACCACACCACTGGGTGTTTATATATATTAATACCAGATGCCGAAGCTGGTTGACAAAATGAGAAAGAGGACAATCATACAGATACATCGAGAATACTACTGAAGAGTAAGCAGTGAATGCAGAGACAGATAGAGCAGTGTGAGCATTGAATATAGAGACAGAGCAGCGTGAGCAGTGAACATAGAGACAGACAGAGCAGTGTGAGCCGTGACCATAGAGACAGACAGAGCAGTGTGAGCCGTGACCATAGAGACAGACAGAGCCCGTGTGAGCCGTGAAAGCAGAGACAGACAGAGCAGTGTGAGCAGTAAATGCAGAGACAGACAGGGCAGTTTGAGTCGTGAACATAGAGACAGACAGAGCAGTGTGAGCCGTGACCATAGAGACAGACAGAGCAGTGTGAGCAGTGAACATAGAGACAGAGCAAGAGTGATCAGTGAATGCAGAGACAGATAGAGCAGTGTGAGCAGTGAATATATAGACAGACGGAGCCCGTGTGAGCCGTGAATGAAGAGACAGGGAGATTACGATGTTGGCCAGAGTGAATCTGACTATCTAGACCTTGGTTCTCTGCTCTAAGCCGGGGTCCCAACACTTGGACAAACACAGTGCCGGCACGACATTACTCGGGGTACCTGATGGCCGTCAGAACACACAACGTTACACGGCGTGATCCCGGCGACTTTGGGGGGAACGGCGCAAGATGTGCTGTACCCTGGTTGTGTATGGCACAGGACACAGTGTGTACCCTGGTTGTGGATGGCACACGACACAGTGTGTACCAAGATCGTGGATGGCACAGGACACAGTTTGTACCCTGGTTGTGGATAGCACAGGACACAGTGTGTACCCTTGTTGTGGACTGCACAATTAACCCGGTCAGTGGACGGCACAGCTAACCTGTTCAGTGGACGGCACAGTTCACGCGGTCAGTGGACGGCACAGTTAACCCGGTCAGTGGACGGCACAGTTAACCCGGTCAGTGGACGGCACAGTTAACCCGGTCAGTGGACGGCACAGTTAACACGGTCAGTGGATGGCACAGTAAACCCGGTCAGTTGACGGCACAGTTCACACGGTCAGTGGACGGCACAGTTAACCCGGTCAGTGGACGGCACAGTTAACTCGTCAGTGGACGGCACAGTTACGAATGTGAGTATATAGTTGTCGTAAAAGGAGAGCGGTTGGTTGGATTCGGTTATCGGAATTACAAAACTGACAGACAGAATGACAAGAATCATTTGGCTATTTTTAACTCAGCTTTGATTTTATCCCCCTTGAGTTCCGTTCGATAATCGCTTTAATAACCCGAGCCTGAAATGTTAGACAATATTTTAGACAAATTTTGTTCTGTTCCGCCTCCGAGAATCTTCTCAAAAACCTGCGCCCTAAGGATTTCTTAACCGGTTGTCTACTTTTCTCTTCATGGAATGAATTTATCGTTTTTAGTTAATGATGTTGTCTTATTTTACATATTATAGACGCTCTTTTTATACTGAACATTATTGCGAAATACGCCTAGCCAAAGTTTATGTCTACTCTTGCATTTAACTAGAGTTTTGAAATTGATTAGTGGTTTGATTTCCCTGGTTCGTTCAAGCAACTCACTTCGCGCCAGAATGCCAGACTGGAAGAAAGGGGATTTTTTTGTATGTGTTTGTTCCAGGGAATGGAACAAGAAAAATGTTTTTATCCCTATGTCTATCTAAGTGTTGAATTACAACGGTCGTTGTGTTGTATTTCCAAGCTAGAGTATAATACCGTTTGTATTATAAACTTATCGATCTTTTATAGTTTCCTGATTTGGCATTTTAAATCATGGAGTTATTCTTGTCAATTTGGAACATTTATCAGTAATGATACTTACTGCTGTTTTTTTTTCTAATACTCGACGATTTTGTTATTATTATTTTATAACATTCATGTTTTTATTGTTTTATATTTTTAATAGATCTTTTTTTTTCTAATTTGCTGTTGATTTACACTAAAATTAGTTTTAATGTGAGATTTTGATTTCAGACCACTCTTCTTAACTTTTCTTGTAAGGCACATTCTTGTATTAACCATTCTTGTATTACCCATTTTTGTATTACCCATTCTTGTATTACCCATTCTTGTATTACCCATTCTTGTATTACCCATTCTTGTATTACCCATTCTTGTATTACCCATGCTTGTAATATACGTTCTTGTAATACTCATTTTTGTACTACCCATTCTGGTATTACTCATTCTCGTAATACTCATTCTTGAATAACAATTCATGTATTACCCATTCTTATATTACCCAATCTTGTATTACCCATTCTTGTATTAACCATTCTTACATTACCCGTTTTTGTTTGAATTCAAGCTATTATTTTCAGTAATTTTTTCGGTTGTCAATTTTTACACTAAAAGTTTTTTTTGTTAATAGTGTTTCTGCTAACAGACACACACTCACACACACTCACACGCACTCACACGCACTCACACACACACACACACACACACACACACACACACACACACACACTGTAATAAGGGGCCGAAAGTTAACCTGTCTTACCTCTAACAAATTTCACAATTAACAGTTCTCGTCTACACGGCTCTTTTCTAAGAACAGTTCTTATAATCATTTCTTTTCTAATCTAACAGCTACAATGATTAAATAAAGTTATTGGGTTTTTTAAAACAAAATTAGTTTTTATATTAACAGTTAGATCTATATGAACTATTCTGTCAATTTTTTAAATTAAAAAATCCTGTCATAAAACTAGACGTGTACTTTTATTTTATTTTCTCATTATGTTACAGCATAATATTCTATTTGATCGATTATCAGAAGAACTATATCGCGGATGTCTTTCAATCCAATCGCCGGATGTCGTCAAATCAAAAGTCTTGGAATTCATTTCATATCTTAATTAGACTATATGTTGCAGTTCAAAAAACATGTATTTTGGTTCTTAAACAAAATTTGGTATTTATATTTAGCTTAAAATAAAGTTCGTACTTCTTTTATTATTTTTTTTTTTTTGCAAATTAATTTTTTCACTACACAATGATTTTGCTTGAATGTTCAAAAGATGTTACAGAAAACAGATGCTGCGCGATATAGGTGTGTTATTAAAAAATTGAGTACTCACACATTAATTCCCTAGAGTAAAATTTAGATTTCCTACTAGTCTATTAAATCATATAATAACAATTATTTTATGTGAGTTTATACAAGTCTGTTTTATAATGGTGTACAAGTCTGTTATAAGACGTTATACAAGTCTGTTATAAGATGTTATACAAGACTGTTATAAGATGTTATACAAGTCTGTTATACAAGTCTGTTAAACGATGTTATACAAGTCTATTATAAGATGTTATACAAGTCTGTTATAAGATGTTATACAAGTCTATTATAAGATGTTATACAAGTCTGTTATAAGGTGTTATACAAGTCTGTCATAAGACGTTATACAAGTCTGTTATAAGATGTTATACAAGACTGTTATAAGATGTTATACAAGTCTGTTATACAAGTCTGTTAAACGATGTTATACAAGTCTATTATAAGATGTTATACAAGTCTGTTATAAGATGTTATACAAGTCTTTTATCAGATGTTATACAAGTCTATTATAAGATGTTATACAAGTCTGTTATAAGATGTTATACAAGTCTATTATAAGATGTTAAACAAGTCTGTTATACGATGTTATACAAGTCTATTATAAGATGTTATAATAGTCTGCTATAAGATGTTATGCAAGTCTGTTATAAGATGTCATACAAGTATGTTATAAGATTTTTTACAAGTCTATTATAAGATGTTATACAAGTCTATTATAAGATGTTATACAAGTCTGTTATACGATGTTATACAAGTCTGTTATACGATGTTATACAAGTCTGTTATAAGATGTTATACAAGTCTGTTATACGATGTTATACAAGTCTATTATAAGATGTTATACAATTCTATTATAAGATGTTATATTAGTCTGCTATAAGATGTTATACAAGTCTGTTATAACATGTTATACAAGTCTGTTTTACGATGTTATACAAGTCTGTTATACGATGTTATACAAGTCTATTATAAGATGTTATACAAGTCTATTATAAGATGTTATATTAGTCTGCTATAAGATGTTAAACAAGTCTTTTATAAGATGTTATACAAGTATGTTATAAGATGTTATACAAGTCTGTTATATGATGTTATACAAGTCTGTTATACGATGTTATACAAGTCTATTATAAGATGTTATACAAGTCTATTATAAGATGTTATATTAGTCTGCTATAAGATGTTATACAAGTCTTTTATAAGATGTTATACAAGTATGTTATAAGATGTTATACAAGTCTGTTATACGATGTTATACAAGTCTGTTATACGATGTTATACAAGTCTATTATAAGATGTTATACAAGTCTATTATAAGATGTTATACAAGTCTGTTAAATGATGTTATACAAGTCTGTTATACGATGTTATACAAGTCTGTTATACGATGTTATACAAGTCTGTTATACGATATGTTATACAAGTCTGTTATACGATGTTATACAAGTCTGTTATACGATGTTATACAAGTCTGTTATACGATGTTATACAAGTCTGTTGTAAGATGTTATACAAGTCTGTTATAAGATGTTATACAAGTCTATTATAAGATGTTATACAAGTCTGTTATACGATGTTATTCAAGTCTGTTATACGATGTTATACAAGTCTTTTATACGATGTTATACAAGTCTGTTATACGATGTTATACTAGTCTATTATAAGATGTTATACAAGTCTGTTATACGATGTTATACAAGTCTGTTATACGATGTTATACAAGTCTGTTATACGATGTTATACAAGTCTGTTAAACGATGTTATACTAGTCTATTATAAGATGTTATACAAGTCTGTTATACGATGTTATACAAGTCTATTATAAGATGTTATACAAGTCTGTTATAACATGTTATACAAGTCTATTATAAGATGTTATACAAGTCTGTTATAACATGTTATACAAGTCTGTTATAAGATGTTATACAAGTCTGTTATAACATGTTATGCAATTCTGTTATACGATGTTATACAAGTCTGTTATACGATGTTATACAAGTCTATTATAAGATGTTATACAAGTCTGTTAAACGATGTTATACAAGTCTATTATAACATGTTATACAAGTCTGTTATATGATGTTATACAAGTCTGTTATACGATGTTATACAAGTCTGTTATATGATGTTATACAAGTCTGTTATAAGATGTTATACAAGTCTGTTATATGATGTTATACAAGTCTGTTATAAGATGTTATACAAGTCTGTTATATGATGTTATACAAGTCTATTATAAGATGTTATATTAGTCTGCTATAAGATGTTATACAAGTCTGTTATACGATGTTATACAAGTCTGTTATATGATGTTATACAAGTCTGTTATAACATGTTATACAAGTCTGTTATAACATGTTATACAAGTCTGTTATAAGATGTTATACAAGTCTGTTATAACATGTTATACAAGTC
This sequence comes from Radix auricularia, assembly GCA_002072015.1. Taxonomy (NCBI): domain Eukaryota; kingdom Metazoa; phylum Mollusca; class Gastropoda; family Lymnaeidae; genus Radix; species Radix auricularia. The sequence continues at coordinate 1,581,116 of MUZC01000034.1, read as the reverse complement.
TGCTATAAGATGTTATACAAGTCTGTTATACGATGTTATACAAGTCTGTTATATGATGTTATACAAGTCTGTTATAAGATGTTATACAAGTCTGTTATAACATGTTATACAAGTCTGTTATACGATGTTATACAAGTCTGTTATAACATATTATACAAGTCTGTTATAACATGTTATACAAGTCTGTTATACGATGTTATACAAGTCTGTTATACGATGTTATACAAGTCTGTTATAACATGTTATACAAGTCTGTTATACAACAAGGTAGAAAATAGTTTTCAAGCCCAGAAATGAAACAATTGTCTTCTCAAAGATAAGGGTCCTATATGATCGTTAAGGGGAGTTCTGCATAGAACCACCGCCGTTATTAACAACGTCTGGTTGTCAAAAGTTCTGAAGCCGTTGTTTCGGTATTGCTCATGTTTTTCATAGCTTAATTCCTCTCTCTGTAATCGATGTTGCTCGGTTGTTGATTTTCATTTGTTTCTTTTTTTTTTAATGTTGGGGAGTGTGTTATAAAACAGTTAATCTAACCTCTTGTCTCTTCGTTAACAAATTCAGTTACAGAACATCACCATCAAACTCTGATCCATCAACTAAATTGGCCATGTCGGGAATGCGAGTCTATTTTTAGGAAAAACTTGTTTTATTCCGGTTTCCACTTGTATTGCACGATTTCTGATTCCCCTCCCAATTTTCCAGTTCTTCGTTTCACTTCTGCCGAGTTTGTTGGTAAAGGGGACGTAACCTGATACTGACCCAGACCATATTTGCCAAGCGCGATCAGGTTCACTGCCCATGCCCATTCTTGATTATTAAAAAAATATAAAAAAGTCCCTGCCCCAAAACGATCAGACATTGAGGTCACCTACTCCCCCCCCCCATCCCCCACCCCATGTCTTTCATCCGTGTTCACTTTCTCTCGTTCATTCAGTTTCCTACTTTGTTAAGTCAATAAAGCTTCGCCCTGAAAGAAACAGGGTAGACAACGCTGTTGACTTTCTAGTTGACATTTCAAAGATTCCTGCATTATGTGACACTATACTCATATTTTATCGCCCATTTCTGCTCTGGTTCTTTGATCTTCGGTGTCTGCACGTTCTATTTGTTCAGTGACTCCACCTGGTGGCCTAAAATGTGCCGCCGGGTCCCTCTTGAGATCAGGAAATATCTGGTAAAATAGGAAAATTGCAATTTTTATTTTATATATATATATTTTTTTTTTAAAAATATATTTAATAAAAAAATCCTGTAGCATTAGTGATAAACGAATCTTTATACTTCATTTCATTTCTCAGAACAGAAACGCCAAATATCATTATGAAATGTTAGTTTTTCTTAGACTCAAAACAATTGTCTTCGGCCTAAAGAAGTATCTTCTTATATGTTACAGACGCTCCTTCTGTACAGAAGATCATTGCGTCCTATGTTTATCTATGCTTTGTGTTTAGTCCTGTATTCTTATTAGATTTTTAAATGATTATAAATTGTTGGCTTTCCTGGTTTCTTCAGGCAAACCATTCCATGCCCGAATACCGGACGGGAAGAAAGAAAACGTATATGTGTTTGTTCTTGCATACGGAATAAGAAAGGTGTTTTTATCTTTATGTCTCTCTGAGGGTTGTATTAGTTATCTTTGTGTTGTATTTCTAAATTAGAATTAATCTCTTTATGTATAATTACTAACTTACTCTTGGCTCTTCTATCCTCTAGTGTTTCAAGATTTAATGATTTACTAATTGTATTACTCTTGTCAGTTTTGATTATTATCCAGTAATGAATCCGGCAACTCTTTTTTAATTGAATTCTAGTTTATCAATATTTTCTTTGGTGTATGGGTCCCGTACAGAAGATGCTTATTCTAGAATAGGTCTCACCAGGGTGAGGTAGCATTTTATTTTTATATTTTTATTACATTTGTAAAAGTTTCTTTTTATAAAACCTAAGGTTTTGTTTGATTTTTTAATAACTTCATTGACATGGGGATTCCAAGATAGTTTCTCATTTATTATGACTCCTAAGTATTTTGCATCTTTAGTTTGGGTTAGTTCTTTTCCATGGATAAAGTATTTTGAATTTATTTGTTTCTTTTTCTTTGTTACTCTTAGCATTTTTCTGGGTGGAAGGACATACTCCTGTTAGTTTCCCATTTTATTAATTCATCCAAGTCTTTTTGTAAAATTTTGCTATCTTGTTCTGGCTTAATTATTCTATAGATTATACATTCATCAGCATATAACCTAACTTCTGTTCCTGTTGAGATATTGTTGGGTAAATCGTTTATTTAAACTAAAAACAGTAAGGGACCTAGCACAGTTCCTTGTGGAATTCCCGAGATAACTTTTATTGGTTCAGATTTAGATACATTTAATGAAATTAATTAAGTTTTAAAAAATGTCTGCTAAATTTTTAGTACAAAAACTTAGCAACACGATTTTACTTTGTTCAAGTCCCATAAGCTGTATCAAATCAACGTGGTAATTAAACATATTAATTAAGATACACGTATGCCCTTGCTGAATACCTTAATATTTGATAACATCGTTACGAAATAAACGGTCAAGGCTGAAACTTGTGATATTTCTATTTAAAGCTAGTCGCCCTAAAATGACATGACCAATGACAATCTATCGAGTACTGCAGTTATTAAATGAGCACTTTTCATTTTAGTGTCTTAAATATGGATAATTGTTGTTGATGTTGGGTGTGGGGGGAAATTTTTTAAATCTTTAAATCCTCTATTATTCCAATTGTATACCGAACACATCCTTACTTTTAGCCTTGGTTGGATGGGATAAAATAAAATTGACAAATATCAAGTGAAGTTTAAAACACCAGCGATACGTATATTTTTTTTAAAATTCTCATAACGTAGATATATCTAAATAAGCAAATCGTATTTCATCTCTGAAAAAAAATAATTTAAATTCATCTACTAAAAATCGAATGACTTACATAAAAAAGTTACAATTATTTTTATGAAAAAATATTCCAATGAGAGTAGTGACTGGGGGGGGGGGGGGGGAAGGGCACCACTGATGTTGACCCAAATACTAACAAAATATTAACCAGTCTAAGAGATGAGTTGAATGTTGACCCAAATACTAACAAAACAGTGACCAGTCTATATAATTCACACCATGAAATCTGTGCCTAGAGAGTATCACCCCAAACATTTAACCCTGTCCGAGCTATAATCGTAGTGGTGGGTAGGGTAGAGAGTAGGAAATGAAATAAAGATGGTGGGTAGGGTTAGACTTTTAGCCTTTTATCTGTTGTGACTTGTAGCCTTTTATCTGTTGTGACTTGTAGCCTTTTATCTGTTGTGACTTGTAGCCTTTTATCTATTGTGACTTGTAGCCTTTTATCTGTTGTGACTTGTAGCCTTTTATCTGTTGTGACTTGTAGCATTTTATCTGTTGTGACTTGTAGCCTTTTATCTGTTGTGACTTGTAGCCTTTTATCTGTTGTGGACTTTTAGCCTTTTATCTATTGTGACTTGTAGCCTTTTATCTGTTGTGACTTGTAGCCTTTTATCTGTTGTGACTTTTAGCCTTTTATCTGTTGTGACGTGTAGCCTTTTATCTGTTGTGACTTTTAGCCTTTTATCTGTTGTGACTTTTAGCCTTTTATCTGTTGTGACTTTTAGCCTTTTATCTGTTGTGACGTGTAGCCTTTTATCTGTTGTGACTTTTAGCCGTTTATCTGTTGTGACTTGTAGCCTTTTATCTGTTGTGACTTGTAGCCTTTTATCTGTTGTGACTTGTAGCCTTTTATCTGTTGTGACTTTTAGCCTTCTATCTATTGTGAATTGTAGCCTTCTATCTATTGTGAATTGTAGCCTTCTATCTATTGTTACTTGTAGCCTTTTATCTATTGTGAATTGTAGCCTTTTATCTATTGTGACGTGTAGCCTTTTATCTATTGTGACTTGTAGCCTTTTATCTATTGTGAATTGTAGCCTTCTATCTATTGTGACTTGTAGCCTTCTATCTATTGTGACTTGTAGCCTTCTATCTATTGTGAATTGTAGCCTTCTATCTATTGTGAATTGTAGCCTTTTATCTATTGTGAATTGTAGCCTTTTATCTATTGTGACTTGTAGCCTTTTATCTATTGTGACTTGTAGCCTTTTATCTGTTGTGACTTGTAGCCTTTTATCTGTTGTGACTTGTAGCCTTGAATTAATGTGACATGTTCATGATGTTGTAGCTAGCCCAGCATATATGTTACATGTAGCCTTGTATAGGTGTTACTTGCTAATGATGTTGTAGCTAACCTAGAATATATGTGACATGCAGTCTTATATGTCCTTGACATGTTAATGATGTTGCAGCTAGCCTTGAATGTATGTGACACGTAGCCTCATAAATATGTCGCATGTACCGGTTACCCCGTTTTAGATATAATATAAGCCTAATATAGATATGACTCCTAGCCTTAAATTAAAATTGACATCTAACAATTTAACAACTATAATTGTATAGATGCTAGAAGTATGATTATATAAATGGGTCGCCTATCCTTGAATAGATGTGAAAAGTAACGCAGTGTAGGTGTGCTATTTTTATTGATGTTATTAGCAGCATTGCCTTTTTAGCCTTACAGAGAGTACTCACGGGACCTCTATCATCGTAATTAATCCCTCAAATCCTGCTTTATAAAGTGTATCTAATTAATCTTGTTCTTTTCACCTAATTTATAAAGTTGTTTTTAATGTAACTAGAGTCTGGAGTCATTGCTAATATAGTTTGGTATTTCAAGAGTTAATATCAATTCAGGAACTCCCTCTTTCTCTCTCTCTTTCTCTCTCTCTCTCTCCCCCTCATCTCTCTCTCTCTTTATCTTTCTCTCCCTCATCTCTCTCCCTCATCTCTCTCTCTCTCTCTCTCTCTCTCTCTCTCTTTTTCTCTTCTTTCCCAATGTCATCGTCATAATGACAACACATTAATAACTGTTGATAAAAAAGTGAAATAAATTAAGATAAACGGATCAAAAAGCCGACTCCTTTCATAACCATTAGCCTCCCATGATCATGTAACGATGAGACAACAAGACATGCTCTAATAAATATTCTGTCTGAATATTGTCCCAGCCAGTTGATTGGTTGTGTCTGGAGATCGGAGTAATGGAGGTGGGGCTGGAGAAGACGAATAATTATATAAATATGTTTGAGACTTAAACAAATTCAGGGGGGGAGAGGTTTTAGTGTTATTTAGGAATATTACAAACTTTTAAATGAATAATTTAATCCAAAAAATACAAAATTATTATTTTTCATGAAATCAAAATCTAACTGACAGTGGTCAATTTGATTGCTATTTTTTCCCCATGAAAAATAATTTTATCTGCTCTTAAATTATGGTAGCATAAGACGTGCGGAAACGATATTGTGTAGCGTGGAAATTTTATCGCAACAATTTTCGTGGGCAAATTTTAAAAATACATAAATAAAAAGTAAACATAGTTCCGCCTTGTCCATTCCACTATTTACACAAGCACACTAAAAAAACTGCAAGACTACAAAGTATTTTAAGGGTTAAAATAATAACCTTTAAGTCCACACCTTTCTCAAAGCTGGCCCTGTACCTTACACCATTGCTTATCAAAGTGGTGGTCAGCTGACCGGCGCCGGTCCGTGGGCCGTCCGCCGCCAGTCCGCTGAAGTTATCAATAAAGCACAGACAAAATTGTCAGTGGAGTGAAAATTGGACAGCGGTTCCTAGTGCAAGGAAAAAAATCTGCCGGGCCGCCAAAACTAAAAAGTTTGAGAAGCAATGCCTTACACTATCAAACATTCATTTTCACTCTTCTAACAAAGATGTATGTCCATTTTAAAAAAGCGTTATTCATTGGTATTAAACTTAATACAAGATTCAAAACCTTGTCGTACAGCTCTTCGTCACCAACTCAAACTGACCCAATGGCTATCAACACATCCTCTGCTGACATCAGCTGTGGCCGGCTATTCCTTCAAATCAACCAGGATAATCTGACAGTGCTCACTTCTGATAACTTCTGCCCGATCGAATGTACCGCCCAAATGTGGCCTACTTAAATTATTCCTGTCCTCACGAAATTCTCCGCAGTCGCCCAACCCACCCCCACTTTCTACACGCAACCTCCCTACAAACCACCCTCACTCCACGCAACCCACCATGATCGCTGCCCTCACTGCACTCCACCTCCCTACACTCCACCCTCCCTACATGCCACCTTCCCTAATCGCCAGCCACCCCACCCTACACGCCACTCTCCCTACACGCCCATCTCCCTACAAGCCATTCACCTTATACGCCACACTCCTTAATTAATCACCAGCGCCCCCCTAAACGCCCTTTCCTAAAGTGCCACCCTCCCATAAACTCACCTTCCCTTACCCAACACCCACAGTCTATTATGAACTCACACCTTAGATTTGACCCTGTCTTTTCCTTCCACCCAATACGATGTATTTCAATAATCGCTTACAACACAGGAAATACACTTCCTATCTCGCTATGAAGGCGTCACTCGAGTTTTTCCACATCTCCTAAATATAACTCAAACGATTACGATACCACCTACAATTTTGTGTCATGTCAACGCCCTCAATTTTTACAAAACTTAAACCCCTCCCTCCCCCTTTTTTTTATCCCCCCTTCCTTTTCTCACTCACCTATTCCTTCAATCCGCCCAGGACCTCACACACATCTACACACACTAATGCACCACACACTCTCGTCACTGATACCGCCACACATCCTTAAAAACAAAACGATCCTCGGGTAATCGATCCAAACACCAAGTGTGAACCAGTGCACTCGATTTTTGTCTATTTGTTCAGGACATTATCGACGGCACCCCCCATATTTCCCTATTCAGGCCCGGGATAATGCCCTGTTTGGTTTGTCTTAGAAAGCAAATAACACAGCATTGAACCGGAGCCAGACCCACGCCACAGTGTGCTGTCTTTCTCCTTCTTGCGGCTGGAGGGAGCTCTCTCTCTCTCTCTCTCTCCCTCGCCATCATGTTTTAACTCAAGTGTTTTGTTTCAATACTGCAAGTCCAGCGAGAGAGTAGAGCAACTTGTGATGCCATTGTTAACACCAAGGGTTCTATGAAACGATTAACAGAAGAAAAGAAAATAAGTTTAAAAATAATTCAGGAAAAAAAAATGTTGTGGCCGGCTATTCCTTCAAATCAACCAGGATAATCTGACATAGTGTTCACTTCTGATAACTTCTGTCCGATCGAATGTCCCGCCCAAATGTGGCCTACTTAAATTATTCATATCCTCACGAAATTCCCCGCAGTCGCCCAACCCACCCACACTCCGTACACGCAACCCACTGTGATCGCTGCCCTCACTGCACGTCACCTCACCTATACTCCACCGTCCATGCGTGCCACCCTCCCTAAGCGCCACTTTCCCTAAACGCCAGCCACCCCACCCTACACGCCACTCTCCCTACACGCCAAATCACTAACGCCCCCCTTAACGCCCCTTCCTAAAGCGCCACCCTCCCATCAACTCACCCTCCCATCAACTCACCCTCCCATCAACTCACTCTCTCATCAACTCACCCTCCCATCAACTCACCCTCCCATCAACTCACCCTCCCATCAACTCACCCTCCCATCAACTCACCCTCCCATCAACTCACTCTCCCATCAACTCACCCTCCCATCAACTCACCCTCCCATCAACTCACCCATCACAGGCTGTTAGGGGGTCCAATTTTGCGTCATATATATGTTAGTTTTTAATACAAATACAAATAACCTTTTCCCAAACCTACTGTTAATACCCCACGGCCCACTAGGAATGACAAAAGCTCCGAATTTTCTTATGGAAGAACTTTTATGTGTGTTTCCCCATTAATTTTTATTTGTTTATCGGAAGCTTAAGGTAATTCAGCAGAGTGCAGTAGCGTAGGAATAGATTCTGAAGGTTGATCCACCCCTGGTAGGATATGTTAAATTTCATTTAGTATCTAGGTTTGGTATATTTGGCCCACATTTCGAGCATTATTTGTTTTCGTGGAAAGGGTGATTGATAAGGCTCTTTGGCGGCCCCAGTAATCAGTGTCCTAAATTACGTCATGTTATGAGAGAGATCAGATAATGATCCTTCAAGACCGCACTTACGCAATGGCGTCACTAGGGGGATGCGTTGAGGGCGGGCCACCCGGGTGACACCATCAAAAGGGGTGACACCAAAATGTAAAATTCTATATGTTCCCGTTATTAGGCACTGGAAGGCTCAGAGGATATCTATTTGGTAAGTCGTGAGGGGGTGACACCATGAGCTACCGCCCCGGGTGACACCATGAGCTACCGCCACGGGTGACACCATAAGCTACCGCCCCGGGTGACACCATGAGCTACCGCCACGGGTGACACCAACCCTAGTGACACCTCTGGTCGTGAGGGGGTGACACCATGAGCTACCGCTCGGGTGATACCAACCGTAGTAACGCATCTGCACTTAAGACAAGCTGACACTTAAAGACATCACCTCGATAGCTGCAGGGCGCTAACTTATCAATGGGTGAAGATCACGTGACCAGCCTATCAGATCAATATTGGCTTACTTTTCTTTCTTGATTGAAACTCTTTAAAGAAAAAAAAACACCAACAGATTTGTGTGTGTGTGTGTGTGTGTGTTAACTCGCCCGATTATTAGATAGAATACGGTTTAGCACTGATATCAAACATGATGTAACCAAAGGTTGAAGGGACTTTCTTTTGAGCATGTATAATGGTGCCACTATGAAATAAAAAAGATGTCTCAATAAAATGGTGGAAACGTTAATGCAGTTGAATGTTACAAAAGTTGAATGTGTTATAAAACGAGGAATATATTACAAAGTTGAATGTCTTACAAAAACGGGAATATATTACAAAAGTTGAATGTCTTACAAACGGGGAAAATATTACAAAAGTTGAATGTCTTACAAAACGGAGAATTTTTACAAAAGTTGAATGGCTCACAAAAGTTGAATGTCTTACAACAGTTAAAAATCTAACAAGAGTTGAATGTTTGACAAAATAAATGTAAATATGTAGTCAACGATTAGACCAGTAAATATGTAGTCAAAGATTAGACCTGGAAATATGTAGTCAAAGATTAGACAAGAAAGATGTAGTCAAAGATTAGACCAGGAAAGATGTAGTCAAAGATTAGACCTGGAAATATGTAGTCAAAGATTAGACCTGGAAATATGTAGTCAAAGATTAGACCAGGCAAGCATTTGGAGTACGTGAGTTCAGACCAGGCAAGCCGTTGGCGTAGTTCAGACCAGGCAAGCCGTTGGCGTACGTGAGTTCAGACCAGGCACGCAGTTGGCGTACGTGAGTTCAGACCAGGCAAGCCGTTGGCGTACGTGAGTTCAGACCAGGCACGCAGTTGGCGTACGTGAGTTCAGACCAGGCGCGCAGTTGGCGTACATGAGTTCAGACCAGGCAAGCCGTTGGCGTACATGAGTTCAGACCAGGCAAGCATTTGGAGTACGTGAGTTCAGACCAGGCAAGCCGTTGGCTAAAGTGAGTTCAGACCAGGCACGCAGTTGGCATACATGAGTTCAGACCAGGCAAGCCGTTGGCGTACATGAGTTCAGACCAGGCAAGCATTTGGAGTACGTGAGTTCAGACCAGGCAAGCCGTTGGCGTAGTTCAGACCAGGCAAGCCGTTGGCGTAGTTCAGACCAGGCAAGCCGTTGGCTAAAGTGAGTTCAGACCAGGAACGCTGTTGGCATACGTGAGTTCAGACCAGGAACGCAGTTGGCGTACATGAGTTCAGACCAGGCAAGCCGTTGGCGTACGTGAGTTCAGACCAGGCAAGCCGTTGGCGTACATGAGTTCAGACCAGGCAAGCAGTTGGCGTAGTTCAGACCAGGCAAGCAGTTGGCGTAGTTCAGACCAGGCAAGCCGTTGGCGTACATGAGTTCAGACCAGGCAAGCCGTTGGCGTACATGAGTTCAGATCAGGCAAGCCGTTGGCGTAGTTCAGACCAGGCAAGCCGTTGGCGTACATGAGTTCAGACCAGGCAAGCCGTTGGCGTACATGAGTTCATACCAGGCAAGCCGTTGGCGTACATGAGTTCAGACCAGGCAAGCCGTTGGCGTACGTGAGTTCAGACCAGGCAAGCCGTTGGCGTACGTGAGTTCAGACTAGGCAAGCCGTTGGCGTACATGAGTTCAGACCAGGCAAGCCGTTGGCGTACATGAGTTCAGACCAGGCAAGAAGTTGGCGTACATGAGTTCAGACCAGGCAAGAAGTTGGCGTACATGAGTTCAGACCAGGCAAGATGTTGGCATAGCTGAGTAAAACAACTTCAGCTGTGTCATATGTTGCCAATTTTGGACTCGAAACATCAACTCGTACTTCAAGGAAACGTCATACATTACTCAGTGGAGTCAAAAGAAGTCATACACTACTCAATGGAGTCAAGAGAAGTCATACATTACTCAATGGAGTCAAGAGAAGTCATCATTACTCAATGGAGTCAAGAGAAGTCATCAATTACTCAATGGAGTCAAGAGAAGTCATCATTACTCAATGGAGTCAAGAGAAGTCATCATTACTCAATGGAGTCAAGAGAAGTCATACATTACTCAATGGAGTCAAGAAAAGAATATGTTGAAGAAGAACATTGATCCCTTGAATTAAAAAAATCGGCTATTATTTGTTGGAAACTGCGTTTAATTACTCATTCGAGTCTTTGTTACTTGCTTTTCAAAATATATCCTATATAATAAAAGGCAATTTTGCAATTTTCTGTGCGGTCATCGATAGCGATCGGTCTTTCAAACTCCTAAAGACTCCCACAGCCAATCAGAAAAAAAAAGTTAATCTTATATTGAACAAGTTTACGCGGACGTCCAAAGCGAGTAAGTTTCTTGAGCAGTATTTTTTTCCAAAGCTTTATTTTAAGCAGAGCTGTGCGCTTTCAAAAATATTTTATTTCTCAAACTACGGTGCGAACATTTTCGTGAACGCATATTAAATTGAGCTGTGGCTTTTTTTTACGGGTACTTTCTTTATTTGATAGAAACGTTAAAAAAATATTTCATTACAATGGTCACACGATCCAAGGGTTTTTTTTTTTTTTAAATGTATAAATGAATTTGTTAATTTTGATAAATGCTGTTGTGATACATATTTCGTCATTAATTAAAAATTGTAATTATAATTCTGCAATTAGTGTGTGAATTTTACGTGGAAAGAGATAATTATAAACACACATATTTGGTATGGCATCTATCCGCCTACGAAAGTCGATAGATTTATCTTTATTATTTGCAGCTCTTGGTGTGGCTGATGAGACCAATCCTTGAGTGGCAGTCTCTTCTGTATGTCGTGCACACGAATGTAGTGGGGCAGTGTTGCCTGGCCTTTTTCCTCGCTCTTTTTCCAACCGCTTCTTCACGGTAATAAGTAAAAATAATTAACCGATAAGTATTTTCGGAGTAATTCGGAATCTGGAACTAATTAAAGTAAATAATCCCTATTGTTTCATAACATAAAATATTGAAACTACCCGGTCCTATCCTCAGTCAGGTTTTCCCAGTTTTGTGTGTCAATGTTGGCTACTTCCATGTCTCTCCTGCATATGTCCGTGTATCTGAGACATGGCCGACCAACCGACATATATAATTAAATGCTATTCCTGTTGTATTAACTAGGGAACAGACGGACCGAATATAGAAATTTTCGCCCCTATCTGGATTCGATAAATACTTATCGCAGATCCGAATAGTATCCTGATCTCAGTGTAAAAAGGAATTTTCAAAATTTTAATTAAATTAATATTAATACGTTTATAAACAAATATATAATTTTTTAAACCGTAAAAAAAAAACAAGTTTTTGACTATAAATCCTTAATATACGATAACAGCTATAAGGATGTTAATTTTAATACGCAGGGCAAAACATCAGAAAATACAAAATTCTAGTTATGTCTCGTAATACATGTTTAATATAATGCGCACCGATCGTGAATATATTTTTTTTAAATATTGTAAATATAATGCGCACCTTATTGCGCGACAGGAAATGTTTTTGAACATAATACGCACTACGACACTCTATCTCAAAAATAAACGTGATACATAGAGATAAATAAAATAATTTTAAAACTCAATAATTTAATTACAGTCCATTCGATTTATATGAAACTTTGAAACCTAATTTTTATCATCGGCACGAGTCTGCCTGCAAAATTTCAGCTCGCTAGCTTACGAGGAAGTGGGTTAAAAATCGATCCAAAGTTTTTTCGGCATGCACGGCCCAGAAAGCACAAGTTAATATAAGGGATTTAAAAAGTAAAAAAAAAAAATCATGTTAAGCCTGGTCCCTATTGGAACTCAGGACGTGTTAGCGCATTTTCGTATTATGTATCAGTACTTATTTTAGATATCAGCATTATGTAGTTGTCAGTAATTGTGTTTAGATTTTAGACATATTTTTATGAATTTTCCTGTGTAATGAATATACCTGACATTTTTTTTATTTAAAAGTCATTTCTTTACATTTTAAAAATTTTTATTTTCTCTTTAATCTAACTACAAGTCACCACAAATGATGACGTAAAACTCTCTAAACTTTTACACATATTCTAATGACGTCAACTAAAAAAAAAACACTAATTCTTTTGCACACTTTCACACCACTCTTCAATGCTTGAAAAACTATGTATTCGACTTCCGGCAATGGCGGCCGTTCCCTGCGCTAGTGTTACTTCTCGATTCGAAATATTTTTTGGTAGTTTTAACGGGGTTTTTTAACGGATCGAGTAACTGAGTTTTGATGCACAAATGGCAGGTCAGGACATACAAAAAACATATATATGTCATGGGTCTAGGACTTATGGATGCTGAGATCAAGGGTGATGACAGACGGACGGACGGACAAAGCGGGTGCAATAGCGCATTCGACTTCTCGAAAATGCGCTAAAAAAAACAATAACCAGAAATGAGCGGTACGCGTTGGAATTTATAGTCAAAAACTTTGTTTTTACGGGTTATTTAGTATAACTATAATGAATAGTATTTTTGACGTGATGCACATTTATGACCACCGAAACGACAGCGGAACGTCCTTGGACTAGCTTTGTTACTAGTTAAATATATTATATTAAATAACAATTAATTAAAAATTAATTATATCAATCGGGCAAACTTCGGTTCAATTTTTAGCGCCTTACATCCAGTGGTACAGCAAAGCCGACAGCAACAAATAAATCGATTTATATTTATTTATTTTTTAATCTGACAAGTTATGTACCATATATTAATAGTGACCATAGTTTTAGTCAGTTATAAATTTAAGGTAAAGGTGGGGATGAGAAAATATGTGTCAAACACTTTCAGCCACTTTGACAGCTGTAAAAATGTATCTGCCTAACGAGCTAGTAGCCCACGATCGGCGTCTGCATTCTGTTGTGGCAATCACTGACATCAACAATTTGTGTAAATAGACAAGTTTTTATACAAATGTTAAATATCATAAGTGAAATTAAAATGCACGCGCCTAGACGAGGGTTTTCTTCAGTAAAAACATTGTGATCAACGAAAATTACTAACCATGTCTTCCAATATAATTTCTTTTCCATGACATAGAAATAATCTATCAGCATGACGATTGACCCACGCTGGGGTCAACCAATCCAAATTTATAGTTGGCAAGCGATGGTAGTAAGATTTGGGGGGAAAAAAACGCAGTACGCATATCTCGAGACCAACGATGCGTCGGCGATTCCCCCCCCCCCCCCAAATTGTTCACTCGAGTTGTTTTCATTTCTTCGTGCTTCTGTTTGTAACCTGTCTTTCCTCATCCCTCCCCCCCTGGGTCTTTGCAATATCTATGAGCGACCCGCTATCTGGTAGTAGCATAATATTCTGGCGTATCCCTCGGAGATTGTTCTCACTTGTTTGCTGTTAACTTACACACACAAAATAATGTGCGCATGATGTCATCTTGCAATAGCAGTATGAACTGTGGTATGATAGCAGTATGAACTGTTGTATGATAGCAGTATGAACTGTTGTATGATGAAGCTACAACAATAAAGAAATTGTGTATGTTGAAGCCTTAACAATGATGAATTTTTGTATGATGATGACTTTAACAACGAAGATTTTCAGAATTTCTGCACGCAATGAAAAATATCTTAATTTTTATTACATGTAAATTAAGAAATGAAAAGAAAAAAAAACTATAAATTACTTTATTATATTGATGAAGGGTAAAAAATGACCCAAGAAATGAAATCTTTAAAATCCAAATAGAATACAGGGATTACTCCGACTACGACAATCCCGATTTACGCTGTTACGTGGTTATAAACGCGAAACCATAAAAAAATATAAATAATATTACTGGGTTTTTTCAGTCTTTGTTGTTGTTGTTGTTTTTATTTTCGCGTGCTGTAAGGAAACAAAAATTATATCTTTTTAAAAATACATTTGATGAGACTAACTGTTACATTTTGTTATTTCACTGTACGTACTGAACTCTACAGTATGTATGTGTATATATATTAGGGCAGCGCAAATTAACGATCTTACACTGAAATTCGGGTTACTACGTTTCTTAAAAACGCCTCAACGTCGCAACTCGAGGACTAACTTTGCATGCTAAAAGAGAAGTAGTGGATGTCTCTTTTTTTTTTTTAAATTTAAAAATCTCAAACGAAACAATAAGATTTACATGACAAATCTCATGAAACAATAAGATCTACATGACAACTCTCATGAAACAATAAGATCTACATGACAACTCTCATGAAACAATAAGATGAAACAATAAGATCTACATGACAACTCTCATGAAACAATAAGATCTACATGACAACTCTCATGAAACAATAAGATCTACATGACAACGCTCGTGAAACAATAAGATCTACATGACAACGCTCGTGAAACAATAAGATCTACATGACAACGCTCGTGAAACAACAAGATCTACATGACAACGCTCGTGAAACAATAAGATCTACATGACAACGCTCGTGAAACAATAAGATCTACATGACAACTCTCATGAAACAACAAGATCTACATGACAACGCTCGTGAAACAATAAGATCTACATGACAACTCTTGTGAAACAATAAGATCTACATGACAACTCTTGTGAAACAATAAGATCTACATGACAACTCTCGTGAAACAATAAGATCTACATGACAACTCTTGTGAAACAACAAGATCTACATGACAACTCTCATGAAACAATAAGATCTACATGACAACTCTCATGAAACAATAAGATCTACATGACAACTCTCAAGAAATACCACAGGCCTCTCCTTTCACTGAGATCATTTTAATATCAAAGAAATCGACTGAATATTCCAAACGATGTGTGGTGGTCAGATTAAGTTTCCAGTCGTTCTTGGCGTCCCATCCAACAACAAATCCAGAACCCATTTTCTTTAAATAAAATTTAAAAAAACTAAAAATAAAAAACGTGGTAAGATCAAAACGCATGGATTGCCCCCCTTTCCCAAAAGTTTCACCAAAGTCGAATTGGCAGAACGCATGGTGGTTTCGATTTTCATTGGCCATTTTTTCCCCTTCCTCCGCGCGTGCCATTGCCCCGGCTACCACCGTCCAATGATCGATGACCCCTTAAGCACGTGATCTCCAGGTCGTGACGAGAGGAAAAACTTGGATGAAATAGACGAAGACAGCCCCCCACCCCAATCCAACCCCCCCAACTCACCAATTTGATAAAACGGGTACAGCTTATAACATGGCGTCATATTAGGTTCCATAACTTTTTCCACATCGAATCAGTAATAACGAGCTTGCTTTAAGGGCGAGAACCGATTTTTTTTAAAACAAAAATAACACGATTTTAGAGGGAAACGTCATCACATAATCGTTATAACAAATATTGACACTCCACTTGTGTACTTGGACAGAGTTATTTAGTCTATCAGTGGCACAATGACTTCCCCTGTTGGTCATAGTTTAAAGGAGCTACTTATGTTGGAGCACGTGTTGCTGTTAGGAGCGAGACAATACATTGCACCTTAAAGTCAATAGTTATCTGTCTTAGAAATACAGTGTCTCTTCGTTTCTATGAATTTCTTTGGTGTGTAGTTTGGATCAATATTGCATTACATTTTCGTTAGGTTTACTACAGAATTTTTTTAAATTTTTTTTTTAATTTTTTTTGTATGTTGTTTCACGAAGTAGTGTATTCTTAAATTTTTACCTTTTTTTAACAGTTTCTCGGCTGCAGTTTATCTCAAACCAATTTAACCGTCCTCGTCATCTTCAAAGGAAAAATAAAGCTAATCAAGTTAAATAAAATAAAAGTACTCGAAGCTTTGCATGGATTAGAGAGGAAAATAGCGCTATTTAAGAAATCAGAAATATGGTTGTGTTTTATATTGATCGGACCACTTACGGCCACTCTGGCAAAAAGATCTCATGAAACTTCTACAAAATCAGGACAGTTATTCGTTAGTGCGTATAAAATACTATCCACTTTTTTTGTTTTTACGTCTTTAAATTTAACCCCAAAAAATATTTTAAAAACTTGACACTTCTCTGTCGTCTATGCGCAACTCGTCTCAAAAATCACCTTTCTTGTGTTTTTGTCCTTGTTTTCTGATTGCACCGTCTCCAAACTCAGTCTTATTTTTTTGCTCTTGTACTCCTCCCAAGGGAGGCAAACCGCTGAGCAAGGGTTCAGCCTCACAGAAGCCACTGCCGCCATACGATCGTTGGAGATCGAAAGTTTCAGATCTGTTCCTAGGTTCCTGGACAACTTCCAGGTCATGGCTCGCACGTGCTCTTGGTCAGTTTACTTTGGTGCTACGAGAAACTGGAGAAACTGGGGCTTTAGGAAAAGAATCTTTCGTGGTTTTCTAGTTGTGCAAGGCGCATCCCTCTCTCTTTCCCAAATCACCCACGAAAAAAACCCACCAGAATTAACAAAATATTTGTTAGTAGTGTAAGTGGCCCAAAAAAATGAGACTTATTAAATAATCAAATTACGGAAATATTGCAAAATCATAACTTGTTTGTAATGCTTTAAAAATGTTAATGAAAGTAATCAATTATAATCATGATGATGATAATAGTAACAAAAGCAATAATGATAATTACAATCATTACAGAAAATACAATATTGCCATAAAAAGATATTAAATTAATTTCTAAAAGTATTTACTCAATGATGCAGTAATGAAAAATGACTCCATGGCAAACCATTCAATATAGACCTCTTCGACCAAACAGAAACACTCATCGCTCACTGACACAGATAGAGGTGAGAGGTGGTGAGGTGGTCCGCCCTGGGCAGTACACATTTAGAGGGCAGCATTTGTGAGCATTTGAAAATTATTTAAGCCATTTCCGTCAACTGCACTTTTTCTTTTGAAGGGGGAAAACCAAGGTGAAGCACACAAAAATCTTGGCTTCGAGTCTTAATTAACGGATTCTCGCAAAAATTTGTTTGATTACATATTGATTTTTATAACTAAAGAAAAAAGTTCAAAAAATGTAATCACTCAAAAAAAAAAGATATCGATTTGTTTGTAAAAATTAAACGTTTTTCTCGCAGATGGCACTTTCATAAGAAAACAGCATTTAAAAAAAAAAACTTACTGCTGTGCCAAATAATATGTGCTATTAATATCGCAACGGCAGTTTTTGAGTGGAATTTCGACATGCGCAAAATGATGCGCTAACGATTACCTACATGGCATAGTGGTTCAAATAGTGTTTTAACTTAAAATTAGTAATTTATATTACTTTTTAAGTTTTCAGAAAATTATTCTATTATAAGTACTAAAAAAATACATTTATTTTGTTTTATTTCATTGAAGGAGCACACATGATTTGTGTTTTTCATTAAAATGTGGCTAATCATTAAGAATGTTACGCCTATCCAATAAAAGTAGTGTGTAAATAATTTGATTTCATCTATTTTATGGAGAACATGACAGTATTCAAATTTCTCCGTTAATAAACACAATACCATAAAAAAAAAATCGAAAAAATACAGAACGCTGTTATAGGGAACGCCGATTTAGAAGAAGAAAAAATATCAAGTGGTACAATTCAGAAGACGTGGTTCTATCTATTGACCAAGAAGTCCGACGAGAAATGTTTTTATAAATGGATGGAATTATAAAAAAAGAAAAGAAAATATCGCGCTGATGTGTTGCGTGTTCTTGCAAGAATATATTCATGGATAATGCCTTGAAAACCTACAAAATTAAGAATTTTAACATCAAATAAACTTCTTTAATTACATTGATAAAGAACAGTTCAATATTAAAAGAAAAAGGATCCAGGTTTTTATGCCTGTACACAGGGCTGACTTAGACAAAAAAAACTTAGACACCTTCTTCATACAATATTACGTCATAAAGCTTCACAACTCCCAGCCNACCCCCCCCCCCCCCCCCCCCCCCACACACACACACACCAATAAAAGACGTGTTTTCTATTTGAAAATGAGCATGTTTCAAATTTATTTTTTTTTGGTCAGTTAAAATATGTTTTTAGTGTAAAGCTGCACTCTCATATCTTAGCACGCGTGAAACTATGTAAAATGTCATTAAATAAAGTGTTGATAATCATATATTTTAGTGAAATTTTTATTAAAATAATATAATAATTATACATAAAGCAATTAATTATAATTTAGAATACAAGATAACTTAATACAACCCTGAGATAGACATAAGAATAAAAACACCTTTCTAATTCCATATGCAAGAACAAACACATTCAAGTTTTCTTTCTTCCTGTCCGGAATTCGGGCGTGAAATGGGTTGCCTGAAGAAACCAGGAAAACCAACTCTTTATCAACATTTAAAACCAATATCAACATTTAATAAGAATGCAGGACTATACACAAACCATAGATAATCGTAGAAGGCAATAATCTTCTGTAAAGAAGGAGCGTCTGTAACAGATAAGATAAGAAGATAAGTTTCGCGTTTTGATATGATGTAAAATGTGTAACTCTCCTCTCCCTCACCCCCCCACCCCCGGTGCTTGATGACATCTACGACGGCGTTTAAAAGTGCGGCAAATCGGAGACCGTCCCTGACGGCAAAAGTTCGTCGCTTACACCTAAATGTGATTATATTTTATTTTCAATTCTGAAATATGGAATATATATATGCAATAAAAAGATCCTTCAATTATTATACATAGTTTGAAGTTGTCTTTCATTAGCCGGGGATTGTTTCCCCTCTGAATTAATTCTTTGTCTTGCCAAGGTTTTTTGCAATGCGTATTGTTGTATTTGACAGAGTTTTCAAAATTCCTTCGTAGACAAACAGGAATAACTGAACCTTGATTGATACTTTTGTTAAGTGCATGTGTGTGTGCCAGTGCTTTACTTGAAAGTCATGTCCTAATGGTGTTTCTTTGTATTTACACATGCTTGTCCAAACTTAAAGCACCTTCAAATGATTTATACCACGAGCGTGTTTTGTTGTTGTTGTTGTTGTTGTTTTTTTAAAATAATCTTGACTCCCGATTTTATTATGTTAATTTTTAAATTTAAACATTCATGGTCACATTTTTTAAAGTAGTTTCAATATTTTATGTTATGAAACAATAGGGATAATTTACTTTAATTAGTTCCAGATTCCGAATTACTCCGAAAATACTTATCGGTTAATTATTTTTTTTACTTATTACCGTATACCAAACATGCTTGTTACACTTGGCTTAATTCTTTTAAACATGCCTTGATCTATTTAAATAATGAAACTTACATTTTATTATTTTAATTTTTATTTGCATGTTTCAAGATAGTGTTATTATATTATTATTTATTATTATTTATTATTATTATTATTATTTTTAAGAAGTTTGCTTTGAAGAAAAATTGCTTCGTTGTGCGTCTCAGACATTACAGCTATAGGGAGATAACTTAAGAAATATTATTATAATAATCGAAGTTAATTCCCTTGATCAAATTTTATTATTTTTTAAAAGTTAATTTAATTATTTCTAGATGATTTTGTCTGCCATGTTTTTTCCGCTCTTTTCAAGCCTGTTTATTTTAGTTTTATCCTTTAGCGACCTAATGATATGATTTAAAATCTTTTTATTTTAAGTTTGGATAATTTCTGCTAACCTATTAATATGTATAAGAAACTTTCATGCATTTTTTAAAATAATTCGTACTAACAGAGTGAACGTTTAAACGAACTATTTATTAATTAAAATTTATCAACAATTACAACAAAAAAAAACTAGAAATATTTAGATTTGTCAAATTTAAAATTGTATTTTTAATTTATTCGTACATAATATGTACATCTAAAATGGTTTAAAATATCACCTTTGAACATGTTTGAAAAGTTTTACTTAAATAAAACATTCATAATAAATAATCCGTTAACAGAAATGTACATCTAATTTGTTTCAAATCGGTATTTCTGTGAAACTGTGAAATGCGTTTTTTAAAGTTTCTTATTTTTATTCGTTTGTTAAATAAAATGTACAGCTAGATTCTTTGCAAATGTACAATCAGAAATGTACAACATTTTAACATATCTTAAGTTAATATTTTGAAAAAATACGTCCCTGCTGCCTTTTATTTTGGGAAGTTTATAGGCTATTTATAGAACATATTTCATCAAAACATAGATACACACAACCATCAGAAGAAACTAAATTTGTATGAATTATAAATATATCTTTAACGTTAACTTTGCTCGAATCTGGCCGGAAAATTTTAAAACTGTAACTTAATTTTTTAAAATTCATTTAAGTGTAAAAAACGTGACATTTAATTTTAATTTATTGAACACTATCTAAACGCTTTTGCCTGGCGTAATGATTCTTCTCTGCTTTTTTAGGCATGTTTTGAACCCATTTACCAACCATAACGGACCAGCACCTACACACAGAGTATTAAATTTTTTTTAGTGTCTAAAAGCATTTTCTGTGTACGATAGATGGACCAGACTCATCGTACTCCTGTTTGGAGATCCACATCTGCTGGAAGGTGGACAACGAGGCCAGAATGGAGCCGCCGATCCAGACGGAGTACTTCCTCTCAGGGGGAGCAATCACCTTGATCTTCATGGTGGGCGGGGCGAGGGAGGTGATCTCCTTCTGCATCCTGTCGGCGATCCCCGGGTACATGGTGGTGCCGCCGGACAGCACGGTGTTGGCGTACAGGTCCTTGCGGATGTCGACGTCGCACTTCATGATGGAGTTGTAGGTGGTCTCGTGGATGCCCACGGTCTCCAGGCCAAGGAAGTTGGGCTGGAACAGGGCCTCCGGGCACCGGAACCTCTCGTTGCCGATGGTGATGACCTGTCCGTCGGGCAGCTCGTAGCTCTTCTCCAGGGAGGATGAGGAGGACGCCGTGTGCATCTCGGTCTCGAAGTCGAGGGCCACGTAGCAGAGCTTCTCCTTGATGTCGCGGACGATCTCCCTCTCGGCGGTGGTGGTGAAGGTGTAGCCCCTCTCCGTCAGGATCTTCATCAGGTAGTCGGTGAGGTCACGGCCGGCCAGGTCCAGCCTCATGATGGCATGGGGCAGGGCGTAGCCCTCATAGATGGGGACAGTGTGGGAGACGCCGTCACCAGAGTCGAGAACGATGCCTGAGAAATTAGGGGGTTTTTTAAGACATTAAATAAGCGATTGTATCATAGACTTAAAATTGTTTATTTCTTTGAATTTTTTCCAACACACGATCCGCTGATGTTGAGAATTCTTTGTTTAATTAAAAGTTTACATATTAGCTTCGTGTGATGTTGTGAACTGTAATTAACCACAGCAATTTAAACGATTTTCAAAGATTAAAAGCTTGTCAGGGTGATTTTAAAATAAAATATTGAACTCATGTACCTGTTGTTCTTCCGGAAGCATAGAGTGACAGAACGGCCTGAATGGACACATACATAGCAGGACAGTTGAATGTTTCAAACATAATCTGGGTCATCTTTTCTCTATAAATATTGAGATTAGAGGGAAAATGAATCTTATGATTACAACCATAAGATAGTCAGAATACAGTTTATAGTCAAAGAAGGATTAACATATAAGATACTATGTTCTTTAAATATGTGCAGTTAGATTTTTAAATGTTTTAGAGTGTTGGTTTTCCTGGTTTTCTCGAACAACACAATCCAGGCCCGAATTCATTGCTAGTTCCAAAATAGCATCGTTGATCTTAACAGATGTATTTTAAACAGAATTTCACAAATATTTTTTTTTATTAAAAGTTTCTCATTGCAGCATTCACACCTGATTGATTTAGCCGTTTACCTGTTGGCCTTGGGGTTGAGGGGCGCCTCTGTGAGCAGGACGGGGTGCTCCTCTGGGGCGACCCTGAGCTCGTTGTAGAAGGTGTGGTGCCAGATCTTCTCCATATCGTCCCAGTTTGTCACGATGCCATGCTCGATGGGGTACTTGAGGGTCAGGATACCTCGCTTCGACTGGGCCTCATCTCCAACGTAACTGTCCTTCTGACCCATGCCCACCATCACACCCTGGAGGCCATAATGAGAGGTTAGTGGGTCAAAGTTGAAGGGGATTAGGATTTATACAGTAATGTGATGTGCTAACACAAAATCCCTATTTAGGAAATGTGTAAAACAAGAAAAAGTAATAAATGAGAAAAGTTTAATAGCGTGTAATGTAACACGCTGCTTGCTATCTTCTCGAGCTTATTCTAAATTTCTATGTGTTATACCTTTCTTTTTTTTAGAAAAAAAAAACATATTTTTCCGAGGCAATCCTTTCTGTGTACCAGGTTATTTCACACATCTCCTTCTAATGAGACATTATTGCACTCTCTCATCGTTTATAAATAATTTTAACGAGTTCCTGTAACATAACTTCATCAACTACATAGTATGTGTCTTTATGTCTTCCAAATGTTTTTTTTTTTTTTTTTTTTTTTTTTAATGTAAGTAGTTGCTGTGTGCAGCTTGACAGTTTCACGAATTAATATTTAGAAATCTGTTGAGCCTTTATGATATTTTGTTGATTCAAATAACAAAAAACTGAGTTGTTTTTATGTAAATGTGTTTTCAACATGATGTGTTGTAAATTAATTGAATACGATGTAATTCGAAGCTTAAACGGGATTTTTTTTTAAAAATGATATTTAAACACGGTTTAACAGACTGATTCGTTTATATTGCGATGTGGGTGCTTGCTACTGTTGAAAGGAATAGGATGGGAGGGGAATATGTTCATTAAGAAAATTACAAATCGTTTTTATTTATTCTTTAGGGCACTGATTTTAGAGCAGCTGTGCTCAGCTCACCACTCTGTTGTTCACCGGAAGGGAGGTTTTAAATTCAAATCTCTTAACTGAAGATCACTTTGCAGCGTGTTTTTGATCAGTTTTGTAGGGAACCGAGCATGACGCAGATAATGAAAGATATTTAAAGCAACTAATTTTCAAATAAGAAGCCGTTCATAAATGACATCACGCGATGTTGGCCGATTTCCCTACCCACCCCACCCCTCATTCCTCTTCAAAAATCGTCACAAAAAGTTAGGCTCCCCTAAAAAATGACCTCACAAGGCTTTTCCCTTCCCCTCCCTCCATAAAAGACGGGTTTCCAATTTGTAAATAAGCATGTTTCAAATCACTTTATTGTCTTCAAGTATGAATTTAGGTCGCATTTTTTTATAGTAACTCTCTTGAAGCCACTTAAAACGTCATTAAATTAACAAATTGTAAGCAATCAAGTGTATAAGTGGAACTTTTATTACAAACAACAAATGTGTGAACCCCATTTAGTTGCGTGACGTCCTTTATGGACGGCCCCTAAGCATTATTAATAATGCTGTCTTCACTGTTATTTTTAAAATGAAAATTAATAAATAAAGACGGATAACGATCCCCTTGACAAGTCGTGTGTCTCAATTCTCTCCCCTGACACAGATTAATGCCCAACCAACACACCTAATGATTTATTTATTTATTTTTAAGATAACTCAAAAACACATAACGCATTTTAACTGAAAACTTTGGGTTGATAATCTGACTCCACTAATCAACACGTCTATTCATGCAACGCCCCCTTGACTACAGCACACATTTATTATCACTAGCCTTATCTTATCCTTGTCCGATTACGGCATTCAAATTATCTAATTGGGTGGATATGAAATTTCTCGCCAGTTACCAATGTAAAACAAATGCAAAGTGTCGAATGCGATGTAAATCTAAGCTAAAAACCGTTTTCATTATCTCCAGTGGCGTCCGTCATGTATTATTGCTATGGGGGTTGGATCAGCCAAGACGGGGTAACTGATTTAAATGGGAAAAGGCAAACTCTGACTTTGTTGTGTAATCATAGGCGTATAAACGACTTGCCATCGGGGCGGCTGCCAAAGGCGTCTAGGGCTAATCCTTCAATAATCAAGTCATTCTGTATAGTTTAGTATTTCGCCTATTTCTCAAGAGCGCCAAAAATGAATTAGCCAAGGGCGCTGAAAACCCAGTTGCGCTTCTGTGTGTAATACTAACGCCAAACAACAACAACATTTTTATAGATAAATTGCAATTGGTAGATTTTTTTTATGAACGAAGTCTGCAATCGTCAGCAAATAAAATATATTAAATGTTTGGCTTTTATTCCAGAGAGAAATGAAGTATACTTTAGAAAACTGTCTGTAATATGTTTGCCAATAATTCTCATTTCTCAACCTGTTTATTTCTAGAGGTAAGGCAGATGTTACAGTAATTTAAAACATGTTTGATTATTTTCACCGATGAAGACACAACACATTTCTACCTGTAACATTGTCAATCCGTCGGGCTAAAATGTATTGTTTTGTTGACACCCTTATTTGTGTCTCCTTTAAATAGGGCAAACCCGTTCATGTCGTTCCCGTGGTCATTGGAAATATTTGAGACAAAATTATTAGCAAGTTTTAATTGAAGGTTTAAAGAACGTTTTCGCTTTCTTAAACAAATATAGGCATTTATTCTAGTGTATTGTAAACATTTGTCAGATGGAATCAAATAATTAATCATGCATTCTGTTTACTCTCAAATCGAAATGTAAATAACAATTATAAGCAGTAAAAAAAACGCAGTTGACGTCACACGTGACCAACTTCGTTCTTTAAACAAACGATACTCGGCCATTGTCAATCTTTTGTCCAAGTAACCACATCCCACACCATTTTTTTTTAAAACCAAGACCCTATCTGAAGATTTTTCATGACCATAACTAGGCCTGGTGGGTTAGATCAGTGGTTCTCAAAGTAGTGGTCCGGAACGATGCCGGTCCGCAGAATTTATCAATAATTGACAGCAAAATATAATTAAAATCTTCCATTTTCAAACATTAATACTAACCCTAGAGAATGTGTCAACTTTTCGGCAATAATCACAGGCTAAAAAAAATCTTGCCAGTCCGCAATACTAAAAATTTTGAGAAGCACTGGGATAGATAACTCTTACCGGTATCAGGGGGTGTTGCTCCCCTTTGCTTATCACATAAAAACACATGATAACAAGAATGCAATGGTCTCCGATAGGAACAGTAAAGAAACTAAATTATTTCGGTGCAAACTCCAAAACCTAAGGTCCCCGGCCCCTCCCCTTCCCCCAACTCACACATGTGTTAAATGTTACATGTAAAACAAAACAAAAGGTACCTAAAAGAGTATCACCACCACCCACCCACCCCACACTTTTCACTTCAAGTAGTTAGGCCACAATGAACCACCGTCATTGATGACAGCCGTGTGGCTACCTACCAATTGGCTTATACACAAAGAGCATGTAAGCTTTTCAAATTCGGACTCTACAAGTAGCTAAGAACCACCCCATCCATTCCCTGGGCCTTGAAGGAAGTTGAAGCTATTCAAACAAAACTAATTTGACAAAAGACAACTCGAGCTAAGATACTACACTAATTAGATACGAAGAAAACAAATTCCGAGGGTACTTGATAGCGTAATTGAACGTCGATTTATAGTTTGTGGGCTCGCAACAGTTATATTGCAATAGTATTTGAAGCTATGAGATAACTATAACTTTTCACCCAAAAGGCAAAATTAGATGGTATGAGCCACTGGTCCATTATTTAAATTAATGACAACTCCCGAAAACATGATCTTTGCTGTGTGTCAACGGGAACTGGAACACGGATCCTATAGTCACGTGTCACACAAGGGCTTTGGTCATGGGGCACCAATTAACAACATCCGAGGTTCCATTCTCAACAATTAACACTTTCATTTGTCATTCTGACAACCCGTCCAATGCAAACTGTCTTATTTTAGCTGTAACTGTGTTATAGTGTTAGATCTAATCTTCACATCGAATAAAAAATCTCGTCATTACTAGAGATCGGTCAAAATTTCTCATGGATTTATCCGTCCCACGAACACATATTTTATTTTTATAGTTTCAAGAACTCTTTGATTCAAGGGTTGTTATTTATTTTTTTCAGAGAATGACTACAATTTTGATTTTATTTCAGGAAGGTAACACACAAACCTGGTGACGGGGTCTCCCCACAATGGAGGGGAAGACGGCCCTGGGAGCGTCGTCTCCAGCGAATCCAGCCTTGCACATACCGGAGCCATTGTCCACAACAAGGGCTGCTACTTCATCGTCGCACATGTTTTTGCTTGCTGAATTGTCTGTCCTTCAACTAGAATGTCTGTATAAGGAGGTGTTGGTCTCGGTGGTGGGATCAGTAATGTCTCTGTTGTCCTCAAGTGGATTCAGATATACTGTGCTGAACTCTGGCTGACTTGGACGAGATGGCCGCTAATCAAACGAGTTGTGCAATTGCCCATATAAGGATAACAGTCCCGGGCATTTCATTGGTTGAATGAGACGGGCTTCTAGGAAGTGGGCGTTGTCGATGCCCTTATTTGTAAGCAGCGGTGTTTTCCTAATAAGGGCTGAAATTGTTAATGATGATTAGCAACCGTTGATTAATCAGTTATTTCACACGCGTGTGCTAAGAAATGTGTTGTGTGCCAGTGGCGGAAAGTAATCTCTATTAATATCGCTTTATGGCATTCCCTGTTTCTCAAACAATTGGCCCCTGGAGTATTTACCAAAGAATAAGTGGAATTGTAGCTAACTATAGCGTTGCGATGACCGGGTGACAATCAAAAAGGCTCAAGCAATTCCGTTTGAGGATCAAATATATTTATTTTCAAATATCTTTAGACCGTTAAGGCTAAGGCCCTTAAAGTTGTCATCGCCCCCTCCCCCGCCCTGGTGTCACATGGCATAATTCAGCCCCGTGATGGCGTAACTCGTGTTGTCCTCTTCGTGTTGCCCGTGTTGACGTTCCAACGGCGAACAAACAATACAAGTGACGTGACGTTATGGCTGGAGAGAGACGCTGAGGAAAGATGGGACTGAATTATAATTTATCAAAAGACGAAGTCAGAGAAAAGTCTTTGGTTGGGGGTGGGTAGGCACTTCAATAATCTCCAACATATGATTTAATATCAATTACAGTAGTACAAAACTCAACTTCACATATAAACAATATAAAAGCCCAAGTCACTCACTGTCTCCAGAACGCTGAGGGACATACCCTTTGGTAGTACAACAGTCCACAGCAGTTTTAAAAAGCGTGTTGTGTTTCTCGCCGTAAAATATTAGATGACGTCATTGTTTGAGGTTATATTTTAATTTTGGAAAAGGAAGCGATGTTAAAAAAGGATTCGAGCATTTATAATTATACAATACTTTGTGTACATTTCAGGAAGTTTAATATTTCGTATTTATCAAACAATGATAAGTTACTTGGGATTTTTAAACAAATTGGCGCCATACAACCCCTAATACAATATAACTCAAATCAACATTATTTTCATATATTTATTGTTTCTCAGATTTTCAAAGGCAACCAGATTTATCTCCAATTACATTTATTTATTTAAGGTGTGATCCCTGAAAATGTCTTATAGTTTTGAAAAATGAATAAAACCCTCGCACCGAATCTCAGTCAAAAAAATTACACAATGAAATATACACGCCATTATGTACCAAAACGAATATATTCTGAAATTAATATTTTAAAATTTAAAGCTATATTTAATTATTAATAATGAAAAGATAAATACCGGTAATTATTTTAAAAAATGACAAGTCAGAGAAATTTTGGGAATTTCCTCTTTTTTCCCTTCTTTTCCTTGAATTGTCATTTAATTTGTATATCAAAAAAGAACTGACAAGGGCCCGTAATGGCGTAAATTATTAGCTAAAAACATGTTTAAAATTTCTTTGTATTTTATTTAATGGTAATTTTGATAACAAATAAATTGGTGATTTCAAGGCAGCAAACGTTCATACGTCAGGAAGACCCTATGTAATACAATAGTCTCCCTTTCCTTAAGTTTTCAAACGCAGATGTCAATCCTTAAGTCAATCAACGCCTCTGACAATAGTGTAAGTATCCTGACATGAAAATCGTTTGCCCTTGTCCACACCCATTGATTACTTTTATATCTCAACTGTTTTTTTTTTTGTTTTTTGTTTTTTTTTTTTTGGTTGTTTGTTTTTTTTAAAGTTTATTATAAGAAAACTTCAAGAACGTAAGGCTGGGGAAAAAACAGAAAACAACGATCATATCAGCAAGATACCTTTCTCATCGAACGAACAAGAACAACAAGACGTTTTGATCATGAACAACTTCGCTACAACTACCATGTGTAGGCTGTTGTCTTTTTTTAGCGCATTTTCGAGAAGTCGAATGCGCTATTGCACCCGTTTTGTCCGTCCGTCCGTCATCACCCTTGATCTCAGCATCCATAAGTCCTAGACCCATGAGGTATATATGTTTTTTGTATGTCCTGACCTGCCATTTGTGCATCAACACTCAGTTACTCGATCCGTTAAAAAACCCCGTTAAAACTACCAAAAAATATTTCGAATCGAGAGGTAACACTAGCGCAGGGAACGGCCACCATTGCCGGAAGTCGAATACATAGTCTTTCAAGCATTGAAGAGTGGTGCGAAAGCGTGCAAAAGAATTAGTGTTTTTTTTTAGTTGACGTCATTAGAATATGTGTAAAAGTTTAGAGAGTTTTACGTCATCATTTGTGGTGACTTGTGGTTAGATTAAAGAGAAAATAAAAAATTTTTAAATGTAAAGAAATGACTTTTAAATAAAAAAAATGTCAGGTATAAATCATTACACAAGAAAATTCATAAAAATATGTCTAAATTCTAAACACAATTACTGATAACTACATAATGCTGATATCTAACATAAGTACTGATACATAATACGAAAATGCGCTAACACGTCCTGAATTCCAATAGGGACCAAGCTTAACATGATTTTTTTTTCTATCTTTCTTTCTTAGGCCTACTCATTTACACGTTCAATAACTTCCTCTCTACCAAGCTGTTTGAAACCATGAATACTTTCCGTTAACACACATAGCTCTTTTCTGTGAATAAACGTGTCAAATTCCAACACATTATAATATTTACAAGATCAGTAACTGTTTATAAGAACGACAAGGACTTTTAGGTATCTAAAGTTACCTCCCACCATATAGAAAATCGGTGCTTGGAAAAAAAAAAGAAAGCTATTGAATAGGCTTTTTACAACTAGAACTATTTAAAACATAAAATCCAGTGGTGTCGCTAGAAGGGTGCGGTGGGGGCGGGCCGCCCCAGGTGACACCATAAGGGAGGTGACACCAGACTGTCTGACAAAGACATAAGGCACCAAACACGTAGACAAGAGATCTTCCTAAGCAAACAGAAACAACAAGAAGTGAAACAAACTTAGCTCTGATGTATAATACAATGAGACATCAATAAGGAAGTGTTCAGGGAAGTGCGTATATATATATATGATTATTTTTAAAGATTTTCTTTCAAAAACTTGTTATAACAAAACAGAAGGGCAAGCACGCTAGGCAGGCCTAACAATGGTCTCAGGCTCGAGTCCCTGTGAAGGCAGATACCTGCTCCTGGGGCCAAGGTCCCTGAGTCCTCCCTAACTCCGAAAGGGTACCTAACATTAGTTAGGGAAACCAAGCAGCTGGGAATAGGGTGGAACCCCCATAGCCGTGGCTTCTGAACGCTTCGTCACTAGCCAATAGACTGGCATGGTTTGTGGACGCAATAATCTTCTGTATAGAAGGAGCGTCTGCGTAGATAAGACAAGACAATATTTTTTATTACTATATTACAGAAGATGACACAAAGTTAAAAAATGCAGATGCGATCAACAGTTTACGTGTAAAAATCATTGCTTGTAACGCTGTCAAAAATCAAATTTAAGGCATGATTTGAATGTATTAAAACTAAAAAGTAAAATTGTAAAAAAAAAAAGTATTACTTTTGTTTACGGGTATCTAATTACCTTTTAATTGTTGTGTGTTATAGTCTTTGAAATTAACATTTTATGGTAGATTTTAAAACTAATTTATTGAACTTGAAAATAAAATTATGTTATACTTTTTAAGTGCGTATATCCACAGTACAGTGATGTAAGAAGTAATGTTAATTTAAACTAGCTATCAACTGATCGTATCCAGTTTAAATATGAGTATGTTATAATTTATTGCAATTTATTGATACTATCTACGTAAGTATTCCTGGTAAGACATAAATTTTAAAACCGCATACATGTTATTAGAAATAAAATTAGTTTATGGCATTTAAGTGTAATTTTAAAAAATATTTCAATGCTAAAAACAAATGCCGCAGCAGAAATAAAAAGTTATGAAATAAATTTAAATTTCATATTTTAAAAAAACAACAAACAAACTTTAAATTGAAAAAAGAAGCTTTAAAAGTTAAGCTCTATGTAATTATCCTGGTTTGATATTCAGTAGGAAAAGAAGAAAACGCTTCTTATATATAAATGTATTTTTAAAACGTAAAAACTAAGTTGGGTTTTTTTTACTTATAGATCTATATCCTTTATTTACGAAACATAACTAAAAGACTAAAAGTATGTTCATTATAGCACGACAATCCAAAAATCCAGAATTTTAGCTATGTCTCATATATAAAGGATTTATAGTACCAAAAAAAATACTAGCACTGTCTGCCTGCTAAATTTCAAATTGATTTGATCACGGGAAAATAATGATAAAATCATGTTTACATTGTAATAGATTCTATAGTGCGCACCGCGAGACAAACAAGCAATCACTAGCATTTACATTTACAGATCAGGCACATAAATTTTTAAATATCGTCAAAATAATACACACCGCACCGCTACGATTTAAAGAGTTTCTGCCATTCTTGACTGAAAAATAAATGGCATCAGGTCTCTATAGTTTGTCAATATTCTATAAAAATTTACTGGAATCTTCCTGTTTGATTGAAAATCATCAAAAATTATTTGCGCTCAACAATGACAAACAAACGTCTGTCTGGATTAGCAATAATTTCAAATGAACGTGATCTAGGTGAGAACGTTGACTTTTAATCAACGATAAATCGTTTCGCTTCACGTAGAAAGGAATTTAAATAAGGCTCAGAGGCATATATAAATTCGTATAAACTAAGTTTCTTTCTTAGATCAATAAATATACTATTGAAATAAATAAACGTTACTATGTTGAAAACATATCTGTTTATATTTATTCCTTCTGTTTGAACTGTTTGTTGTTAATTTGGAAAATTTACTAAATTAGTAGGCTAATAATTAGTATTGACAAGGGCTGCGGAAAAGAACTATTAATTTCTCGACTAATCCTTAAAAAGTTTAAGGATTAAAACATTTTTACCCATCAATCGACTTATCACTTAAAAGTAATTGGAAGTCAAAAAGTAAAAAAAAAATAGCGGCTGATAAATAATGAATTTCTTGAAGATTACACGAACATTTTGGTTTTAAAATATTGACTGACGGCATGTTCAAAATGTTGATAAAGTTCGCCTACTTATCAAACCAAATGAAAAGCGTATTAAGCTAATGGCAGTAATGGAGTTTGACTCTGAGACAGATATGATGACAGCTCTTCTGATGAACTACTGCGTTACAAAATGGAGATGAAAGTTATTGAATCCATTAATCCTGTACAATGGTGGAAAAATAATGAACACCGATATCCGATAATATCATTCCTAGTCAAGACCGTTGTGAGCATAACAGTTTGAGTTTGCTCAGTTCCATGTGAATGATTGTTCAACTCGGCTGGTTATATTGTCAAATTTCTATCTTATATCTTAGATATACAGACGCTCCTTCTATGCAGAAGATAATTGCGTCCACAGACCATGAGAGATGATCTGTTGGCAAGTGATGCAGCGGTCACAGGCCACGGCTATAGGGGTTCCACGCATTACCCCAGCCGCCTAACTATTGTCTAGTTAGGTACCCATTCGGAGCTGGGTGACTCGGGGACTCCTCAGGAGTCGAAAACAAATCCTCACTTTCGTGTGGATTCGAACTCGTGACCATCAGTATGACAGCCGAGAGCGCTACCTCTCGACCATACACTCATCATATTAACATAATAATGTCAAGACACTTGTCTTTTTTGCGTAGTTGGTTAAAAGGAATATAGAAAGGAGACATGCCCGCGTTATTTAGATTTTCAACAAGAACGTGAAGTAAATGTTACTTATGACATCATAAATTAAAATATTTGGCTTTAATCGAAATTAACGATTAATTAATCGTTATTTTTTCAAAAGTTATCAATTAAATTTAAATTAATGGTTAACAGCCCTAGTATTTACCCAATGCACTGATATTAGTAAAATTTTGCGGCGCCCCCCTGAAATTCTCCTGGCCCCCCCACGCAGACAAAGCTAAATCCGCCACTG
>MUZC01000034.1:1527504-1537838 GCA_002072015.1 Radix auricularia | reverse complement strand
GGGGGTCCAAGATTTTTGACAGTTTGTGACAGGGGGGGGGAGTCAAAAATAGCGTGACGTACTTTAAGGACGGCTCCTTATTTCTTGTCAATACACAACCGTGACTTGGTACCATATCAGGGAAAGGCTATTAAATTCACTTTTGTGATGTCATTATTATTGGATCTTGATAGCTAAACCTGACAATGACATTGAATCGAACTGATTTAATCTGTGAGTAAAAATACGAATATAATATTCATTGCATTTTTACTGTTACTCCATCTATTAGTCTAGGGCCGTTTTTTTAAGGCTGGGGCCTTTTAAGTCTGTCAACCGGTCAGTTACGTTTGGTTAAAAACTTTTTCAAATCAAAACCAAAAAAAGTTCCCGCGAACCGGATTCGAACCAGTGACCTAAGGATAGCTTCATTGCATCTACAGTCCTCCGCTCTACCAACTGAGCTATCGCGGGATAGAATACAATAAAGAATTAAAGTGGTTAATCATAAATATCAAATGTCTTTATAATTTTTGTGTAAGAGTAATTATTTGTACTCCTTTACCTCAAAATATTGAGGATTATACCTTTGGGATTTCACTATAAATATTTATGTTATAATTATTTATTAGAACTGCCACATTAAAATGCGGAAGTACGACGGAAGTTTATTTCAAAGGGGAACAATCTATGAATACGCGCATGCGTTAAAGTAAAGAAGATGTCGCAGAAAACATTCACAATAGCTAATTGTTTTCCCCCCTCCCCTTATAATGTGTACCTAACGGCCCCTCTAAATAATTTTTAGAATCCTTTGAAAATGTTTGTGGTGTCCTTTGATGCATTATAAATATTTTCGGTAGGTCTTTAAAGTTTTTTCCTTAACTGCTGTGTTGTCAGGGTCGACGAAAACATTTTCATTTGTCATTTGACTCATTTGTTGTTCTACTTTGCAGTCTACAGTTCAATTTTGCCACGATTTCATGTGCAGTTCAGTTATAGTTTTCGGACTATTAAGGACTTCTTGATAATCTTAGTTGAGTGCCCTAGCCAATAAACACAGGCCTTGTGCTATTTCAATTTGCCCTTACTTACATTTACTCATTTACATTGATTGATTGAAATTTGAAACATTCTATTTCAAGGCAGTGGCTATTGAGACGCTAACGTCTTAATAGACCACAGGCTATCGAGACGCTAGCGTCTTAATAGCCCACAGGCTATTGAGACGCAAACAAAATAAGCCAATGAAAATTAAGTATTTAAGGTTGGCCTATATAGGGGTCGTCCTTGACTGATCACTAGCGCCAAGTTGGGTAAGGGAGTGGGTCATGCCTTTGTGACGATGTGTGAAAGTGTGTTAGATATGATGTCACATGTAAATGCGCAACTTTAAATAAAATTTCTACAAAAATATTCTATTGCCTTACAGTAAATACATATTTAAATGCAGCAGTGTGTTTTTCATGTGGAATTTATTGTAAAAATACAATAGAAGTAATAGAAAGTTCTAATTTTATTGTCTTCAACAATGCACGAAGGGGCCGTCCATGCATGACGTCACGCGCCTGTGGGTGGGGGCGGAGAAGGGTAACACATTAGTGAGGATGTAAGACAAGGGGGTGTGGCGACGTTTAAGTTTAAGAAATCAAATTGTGCTATTTGAAATAAAAGTTCCACTTGATTGCTCACAATTTATTTAGTTACATTTTCAATGGCTTCACGCGTGTTAACGATAATAGACTTAGAGTGAAGACTTGAACTAAATACATATGACATATTTCTATGACAAAAATGTTAATTAAAACGTGGTATTTTTTTAAAAAAATTTTTAATTATTTTATTTTGGGGGGGGGGGGATCAGAGCTTTGTGTCGTCATATTGTGGAGAGGGGGGTCTACGTTTTGTAACAATGGGGAAAGGGGGGTAAAAATCGCATGGCGTCATTCATGGACGCGAAAAAACTTATAATATATAAAGATATAAGTATATGCAGTGAAATCGCCATCCCGTTATGTTTATATAACTTAAAGGTTGAAAAACTGAGCAAAAGAGAAACATCTACTAATTTCAAGAAATGGAAATATAAATCAGACGGATATATTTTAGCAATGTGTGAACGTTTCCGTTTGGTCTGAATTTAAAAGTTCATAATTTCGATTGCATTTAAATATAATTTATAAAACATTTTTGCATATCAGTCTTGACTCAGTCAGTCAGTTACAAATGCCGTTAGAGTCTGTGCGGTTTACGTTACTAGGCTTGGTATTATGCAAATTATATTTGTTGTGCGTAAGTACCCATTCAGTGGAGACACCCCTCCCCCTTCCTCCGTACGCATCCATACGCAAAATCGTTTTCCCGTTGTGGCTTTCACTGTTACTTTAGATACTTTAACTTCCTCCTTTTCCCTATATTCTGTGTCCTTATTTGTTTTTGTTTTTCCCTTCTTTTCATTTTTTATCATATAATATGTTTTAAGATTTATGTAAGTAATTATTTATGTTAATGCACTGATGAAGGCATTAGCCGAAACGTCTACTTTTATTAGTATTAGTTCATAAATAAAGCTTAAATTTATGTCTTCTTACCCAAATAGTTTGTGTAATTTTTTTTTTTAAAAAGAAATAGCAAGCTATCGAACATTTTTCTAGAAGTTTTATTTTAGGTCGCTAATTTACATGTAACATCATATTTAACACTCTCTCACACACCGTCACAAATGCATGACCCCCTCCCTTAGCCCACGTGGTGCGTGATGTCAGTCAAGGACGACTACTTAATTTTCATTGGCTTATTATTTTGTTTGCGTCTCAATAGCCTGTGGGCTATTAAGACGCTAGCCTCTCAATAGCCACTGCCCTATTTCAACTATTTCCATCATTGGCTCTGCTCTTGATTCTTGTTCTGTTCAGACCAGGCCAGGGTTATCATATCAGTATCAGTGAACAGAGTTAGTTAGACTTCGACATATTTTTTGGTATCCTGAAACTATTATAACGGTAATATAACGTCAGTAGCCATAATTTTGTAAAAGTTAAGGTTAAGAAGTAAGTGACATAACAAGTTAGTTAGTGACTTAGTGACAGTTAATGACACCATTAAAAATTAAGTCTAAGTCTAAGTGTTGACATTATTCATTATTAATTATCATGTGTTAGTGCTAGTTTTCTATCTGAATCTGGCTTAAATTTGTATAGTTGTATAGCGAATTTCAATTTAGAAATTTAAGATCTGGCATAATTTGGGATAACAAATTTCAATTTTAGATCAAGAAAGGGGTGCTCTTTGACTCTTCAATATTTTAATTCTTGCACATCAATTTTAAAAAATGGCAAGCGTTATTCCCATGGATTGGGCAGTGAGAATAACATCTTCAGGGTAAACCGTGTAATAATGCCTGGCA
The DNA here is from genome assembly GCA_002072015.1 of Radix auricularia. Lineage (NCBI taxonomy): Eukaryota > Metazoa > Mollusca > Gastropoda > Lymnaeidae > Radix > Radix auricularia. The sequence goes on along the minus strand of MUZC01000034.1, from coordinate 1,534,453 downwards.
TTATTCTCGCACAGTTTTTACAGTGAAATTGATGCGGAACAATATCTTAGTATTCTTAGAAATCTAAACTCTTATTACTATTTACTGCTTATTATTTATGTCACGTAGAATTGCTTATTGACTTCTTTTGGTTTGGAGGGTTTGTAAATAATTAAATTGGCATTTCAAACGTCTTTCGAGTGACTGGAATCTTATATTTGAAATTTGTATCAATTTTAGCAAGAATCTGAGCGGACCTGAATACCGTTAGTTTATGATTAATTCAGTCATTAGTAATTAATAATAAATTATAATTAATACAATGGATTTAGCTGTTATAAACCTATTACTAACTGTTCCAGTGCACTCAACTTTGTATTTATATTCTATATATTACGAAGTACCTTAACTCATTTGCTACTAAGCACAAAAACCAAAACACCCCCTGAAGTACTAAGCAAAGGGAGATTACTCTCAAGAACATGCACCCCCATGTTAAATAAAAATATTTTTAAACATCTAAATGAAAATTTAAAATAACAAAACATGCTTCAAAAGAAAGAAAATTAGATGAGCTTTTGAAAAATGTATAGGTTGATGCACTTTTATTCACAAATATATTTTATATAAATCTGGAAAAGTGTTTTTTGAAAATTTACATCACTGTTTTTGGGCATCGACCTCCGTTGTTTATCACTTTTTATTGTTTTATTGTCTTATGAAACTGAGAAACATCTTATTCACTGGCAAATTCAATTTTGTAATTGGTTACTTGATTCTAATCATGAAATTGATGTAGAGGAATTTATATATGTCCTCATTAGTAACCTCCTTCCACAAGGTGTCTTTCTGGCTGTTTGCTGCGGCTCCGCGTATTGTTTGTTTCAGCATTTAACAACTCTTATGGCAGAGTTCAAGAAAAGCTTGAAGTAGTCTATGGGACTGCTGTCAATAGGGAGAAAATGATTTCCCCTATTATTTCATTAAAATTATATAGCTTGTCTGTAAAACTGATCAACTTGTGTGACCAAGATTCAGAGACAGTGTCAGTGTCTCCATCACTCTCGTTAGCTTGATTCGGATCAGTTATTATTATTATTATTATCAGTAATATCAGTATCACTATCAAAGTCTATTCTTCCTAATTGTTTGAGTTATTAACTGCTGCATAATTACACGTTGCAGCAGCAATTAAATAGTCAAGAAAATGAAAGGCCATTGCATAAAAATATTCAGAAACCACACGTTCAAATTTCACCAAACATGGTCCGACTTCTAAGCCACACAACTTTCGAACCGTAAATAATATAAACATCCGTTTTTTTAAAACAAAATCAGCGAGGTTTCTACTTTTCAAAAAGCGGAGAGCTATTGAAGGCTATTCGCACGGTAACGATGCTTCTCACGAGGTCGCGTGATGCATGAGCGTTGGTAGGCTTCATGGCGCATTAGTAGCGAGGGGGGTATGTCGCATTCAGTCGCAATAGTAGCGAATGAGTTAATTAACTTACATTCATAATTAAAGAGGCTAATTATTATTCTTCCCAAAACTAGCATTTTACCTGGGATTAACATAAAATTTATGATAAATTACATAAATCCAAAAGCATAAGATAATATAATGGTATAGCATAAAAATTTAAAAGTGAGAGTCTGTATCAATGACTAACAGAATAGATAAAATAGGCATGGAAAAAAGGGGGGGGGGGATAAAACAAAATGTTTCTGGAATAGAGCCTATTTGAGTGTTTGCAAGCACCCTGACTGTGGTTGTAAACACAACAAAACAAAAAAACACAAGTTAGACCATCTTGGGATTCGATCCACTTACCAATAAAGCTATAATGCTTAGATTAACCACTTACCTGGAGAAACTGAGGAAAAAACTTGTTATTTTAAAATTATTAGTAATTATCATTAAATGGACACCAATAAAGTTTTATGGCGGTGCTACTTTAAAATTCTAGTGATCATGAAATTTTAATTAGTATTAGCATATAAATTACAAATTTTAGCCTAAATCTATAAAGGCTATTATTTTTTCTACACCTGGCGCTTTTTTTTTTCAACGTGACCAGCTGCTAGAAGATGCATGCGCTGACGAGCCGTGCAGATAATGCTGGGCATTATTTTCACTGCCAAAACTGTGTGGATAATCACTTCGATTTAAAATTGTGCTTATACTGATACTTGCCAATAACAATTCTTTTTACTTTATGTAAGAATTTTTTTAAAAATTGGATGTGGGCTGCAAATTAGGCATCATCCCCAAGTGACAAAAACCCATGCTACAACACCACTGCGTTCAATAGTTGCTAGCATATTTTAATATTTTTTTTTCATCTGTGTTGAATTTAACTTACACTACCCAAAGCTTGCATGTAAGGTCTTCTTTCACCAGTTACTACAAAACTCTTCACCATTGATAGCCTCTTTAAAGATACTGACTTTGGTAACCACCTGATGTACACGTTTTACAAAAATATAAAAAATCTAATGACACCATTGTCTCCTCCCGTCCTCACTTATCAAAAGGCTTTTGTTACCTGCAAAGTTCCCTGTGCATTTGTGACGCACAAAAAGCAATTGTTCCATTTGTACATTTTCATCAAAAGCCAAGAAAGAGCAAACACATCTGAAAAAAAAACCAACAAATTATTGAATTTTGCGTTTAAAAAAAAAATCTGGCAACCCTGGTTCAGCCCTTGACTATGACAGGCTATGTTTTTGGATATAGTTTTTAATTTTAACTTAACCGCCTTAAGCTGTTACTGCTATTGGATATATTATTATTTTGCTGCAGGCGGGGTTAAAATTATAAACTTAAATATGTCCAATGATTGATGCCTTCTTAGGCTTCTTGTTATAAAACACCCATGCCAAATTTATTTTATTTTTTTTATTTATGTTTGAGACGGTCAAATTCTATATATTATGTAGATTTTTTCAAAATAGTAAGAGCTTGCTGAAATTTTTGTACTTGTACTGTCTTCAATGTAAATACTTATAGTGGGTAACTTTTAAATTGCAAATAGTTATTAATAGCTAGTTTAAGCAAGTTATTCAGTAGTGTGAGTATTAATTAATAATTTTAGGCCATCTAATTTAAGCTTAAATTGTAACAATAACAAGATTGTCTAGCTTATGCTTGTTAGCCCTTTATTATTTCACTAAACCCACAAGGTCACATAATTTTGGGTCATTTAACTTGGAGCTTTATCTTGACTTAAAAGAACTTTTAACCTTCTACAGCTAGAGCCTTTTAGTCTAGCTGTTGATAGTAACCTTTTTTATTGTTTGGACTGTAGTTTGAAAAGGTAATATTTGAAAAACAACTTTTTCAGAAACTTTGAATTATCTGTATTTTTATCTTAAAGATGGGGGCCATGGTGGTCAAGTGGCAAGCGCGCTCGACTGGCGCTCCGATGGTCACGGCTTCGAATCCATGAATGAATGATTAACATTAATACAAATGAGAATCCATATAAACATAATTTATGCATGTACCGTTTTGCTACACTTAAAATAACCATATATTATTTGAAGAATTTGGGTGAAATAATCATGTCTTTTTTCCAGAATTAAGATAAATTTCTGAGTGTTTAAGCCTAAAAAATTATTCTCAAGAGATTTAATTTTACAAACTGCATAAATTATTGCGTATGCCTTTTACTTTTAGAATATTTCAAGATCAGATCTTTTAAAATTCAGAGTCTCCAGGAACAAAATTGAGAACTGCCATAACTATAGCAATGTAAGAAGAAATCTATTTGTACAAATTACCCAAAAAAAGTCAAAGTCAACGCATATGTTAATGGGGCCATTAGATCAGAAATTTCGTCTTTTTCGCCATTTGGCTGGTGGCAAATAGATGAACTTTGCTTTTTGTATGGATTCAAATCTCCCTTAAAAACATTAATAGGCTTTTAAAATGGAAATAGTTTAACATGGGGTACAAGTACAATGCTCAATTGTTGTTTTATGAGCATGAGTCTATTGTCTACTTTATTGTTATTTTAAAACTTAAGAGCTAAACTAGAATTAACAGCACTATAAATTTGGCCTTGTGCTTTTAACAAAATAAGAGTAATCTATATTCTGTAATGATTGTCACTGGTTATCAATACACAACCTATTTTGCTAATAAAATATAATATGAATATAGTTTATGATTTAACTGATTTGGTGCAGTTTTCTATGGAAAAAATAAGAGGTTGTTTAATTTAGCTATCTAACCTCATATAAATGTAAGTATTAAAAACATAAAAATATTATGTCTTTTGTTAATTTATTAAATAGAATCTTTTATTAAATTGAAAAAAAATATGCCTACAATATAACAAAAAGGCTTCTTTCCCTTTAGGTTGGAGACCAATTTCTTCATGTTTTGACAGCTTCAGCCCTCACTTAAAGTTGTAAGTAGAATCATATAATTTTCACATTCATGGTTAGTGTTTCATATATACATAATATAATTTATGATTTAACCATTTGCTTGAGTGGATCCTTTTTTTTTCTTTCTATCTGAACTTTTATATTTGATGTTAACTCATCATCAAATTCTTTGTAATCATATGACCATTTTAATTGAATATTTCTGCTATTCCCAGTTAAGTAAATAAATGTTAAATCCTAATTAGCTTTACTGTGTATTTTATGATGAATGACATCATGTACCTAGGGTGGAGGAGGAGGTCCTCATCTGTGACATGTGTGATTTCTTACAATGTATTTTATAACATTTTACAATGATTTACATGGCTTCAGGGGTGTTAGTGTTAGGATATAAGAGTGCAACCTTACACTAAAAACATACTTACCTGGTAAACGACAAAAAAGTATTTGAAACACGCCCTTTTTCAAATAGAAAATGCAGGTGGGGGGAAGCTTTGTGACATCTTATTGGAGGGGGGGGGGAATAGGTTATTTGGCCAGTGATGCCATTTATGAATGGTCCCAAACAAAAATTTTCCCCCAACACCATTCTTCTGATTCTTCTCTATGTTTTTCATAATTAGTAAATCCTAAAAACAGTTTTATTACTCATGTTATGCTTCTAATGCTGAAAATTGAGAAGTCATATTAAAATGAATTTTTAGTTACATTATTTTTTCACTCAATTGCTTTAAAAAAAAATTAATCATGTTTCATTTGAAACTAGTGGCTATGCAAAACACTTGGTATAGTTTCAAAATAAAACAGAATCTGGGCTATTAACCCATTTTAGATTTTTAGGAAAGTTAGTTAAAATCATATTCAAATTCTCAAGCTATATACCATGAAGGCAAACAGAAAAAATAGACTGACTTAACATCCCCCTCCCCATTTTTTCAATGGAAAAATATACATAACAAATTTAACTTTATTAAAAGGAATGAACTCAGATGAAGACAGACCTGTATAATCTTGGAAACATTACTTCCTTCATGAATGTTGAATAAAACATAATGTTTAAAAAATTTTGAATTAATGAGCCATTTAAAGGTAATGGTTTAAACTTTTTAAAATTAAAACTAAACTTTTTTTTTAATTCTGAAAAAAAATCAAGCTTCATAAGAGCAACCCTCAGTTTGTAAAATTTGTTACAAAATACTTTGCTGCCATATGGTTTAAGAATGGAATTTATACACTCTAAACTTGAACCTTTGCTTATTACTTTCCGTGAAATTTGTCATCACCATTTCAGGCTTATTATATCTCTTTCTTTCATTATCCAAGTCAATATCAAATCTATCAAGTGTAGTTTTGAAACCTGAGTGGTGTCATTTTTTAAGCGTCTTGCTTGTCATACTTTCTCATGAATCTATGTGAGGAGAACCCATCCTCCAACCCACCTTAGAATTTCTAGATTGTATCCATATTTTGACACTACCTTTAGATCACCTCCATCCCCGGCCAAATTTTAATATGACACGTAACTTAGTTTGAGAGACATTTTAAGCGTGTGACTACTACGGCAAACTTGTCATATTAATATTTTTTCTAAGAGTCTAAGAGGGCGAGAGTTAAACAATCCGACAGGGATGTTACGCCCTCACCTTCCAAATTCTTTAATTGGGTTTCTGCGTCCAGTTGACTGAGCTAACAGTTGCTAAGCCTGGAGGCCAGACGTCATGTTCCATGCGGTCCGCCAGTCGTAGCACGCGCCTCTGTGGCACAAATCGATTCCGTGAGAGGAGGAAGCTCCTTATATCCGCATCAGATGTCGCGTGATGCGACTTGACGATAGCAACTACCTGACAGCATGTTTTCACCCGAGATCATACTCTGGGCTGGGCGGCGTTTAACAGGTGTTATCGGGACAGTCTTTACGGACAACGATGGGCACGTGTTGTAAGTTGTGGATCAGTTGCTCGCTGGGCTGATAATTCCATCAGTTACCTGACGGCAGTGGCGTAGCTAGAGCTTTTGCCGCCCGGGGCGGTCTATAATATGCCGCCCTTTTAGGGGCCGCGCATAAATGACGTCACGCACCGTGGGGGGGACACACATATTACGTCATATTACGTCATTCAAAACACGCAACTTTAAATTCAATAAAGTATTACGTTGTTTCACGCGTGTTACGATATGAGAGTGTAGCCTTAAATTAAAAACATATTTAAATGAACAAAAAAAAATTATTTTAAACACGATCATTTTCAAATATAAAATACTGCTTGTATTGGGGGGGGGGGATCTTTGTCACGTCACATTGAGGAAGGGGTCTAAGTTTTCGTTTCATGACGCCGTGTGATGAGGGGGCAGGGGGTGAAAAATCAGCCGAAATCACCTGACGTCATTTATGGACGGCCCCTTAAGTTAGGCAATCATAGGATGGTTTTTACAAATTCATAAACTTGAATAAATAATTATAACTGAAACGAAGGACATTGTAAAAGGTGGGGAACAACCTTACCGTTGCATGCTCTATTTATGTAAGCAGTAATAAAAGAGGCCGCATAATATGATATATATATATATATATATA
>MUZC01000034.1:1490421-1512174 GCA_002072015.1 Radix auricularia | reverse complement strand
CCCCCCCCCCCCCCCGCAATGAGACGTTCTTGTTTTACCTGAGGAGGAAATGTGTGTTAATGGGTGGTTGTTTTTATTGTTGTTTTAAATTTCTAATCAGTGTTATTATCAATGCTATTACCACCACTTCTTTCAGTACCGGTAATGTGTGTGAGTGCGTGTGTGTGTGTGTGTTGTGTTTCGCCTACTGGATTGTGACAACCCCCATAATAGTTCTGAAAGGTGTTTTTAAGTTATTTTCTTCCATTAAGCAATCAGCCTGCTATTGAAAGCCACACAGCAAGGTTGGAGGTAGTCTGGGGTAAAACGTATGTGTATAACAGTTTATGGACGCAGGGCATCATGGGTCAACTGCGCGTTTTTTTTCTTGGGAAAAGAAAGGGGTGGGGTGAGCTAATTCTTGAACCGCCCCAGCTTGGGATGACCCAAGCAACGCAAGTATCCAAGTTAAACCAGGGATGTAGATATTAGACACAAGAACTCAGATGTATATATTGATGGTAGCTCAGTCGTTGTGTAACAATGAAAACATTTGGGATGGTGTAGTTGTGTCACTAAATATTACTGGGTTGTTGTTTTTTTGTCTTTGTTATTTTCACACGTAGCCTGTATTCAATGCATGATAGAAGATGGCTTGTGTGTGTTTGTTTAAGAATTATGGACGTCTCATATCTCTGGTTACAACAGAAAATATGAGGGGTAAGGGCTGCACTTGAAAGCTTAAAATCAAAACTGATCTCATTATGGCAATTTATCACCTCATGAAGCTGGCAATCCTAAATACTTCATTTCTTGCAAACTTTCCATACATCATTAACTGTGTTGAGGTCCCGCCCCCCACCCCAAGTTGCCCTTCTGGGCTGTAGAATAAATATGTAATTTTGAAACTAGAGCAATACTTGTTGTTAGACATAGCACTTCATTGAAGCCTTGTCAATTTATAGTTAGAAAATGTATAATACTGAATCAAACCTTTATGAGCTCCAACTAATAACTAATCAGTAATGGATCCATTAAAAATTCTCATCAGTCCAGTGAATTTTTATTAACAGCTCCACGTCTAAATTGTTCATCCAATTAGGCTAAACTGATTTATCAAACCTGTACTTTCATGTATGTTACCTTTAATTTTTTTTTCTAATTGTCTATTGGCAAAATTACTGCCTCTCTTTAGAAAAATAATGGCCGCTGTTTTTGCTATAACATTCCCTTGTTAGCAATGTCCCATTCTTTTTTGGACTATTTTCATTTTTTATCTTACCTCATGTCAACCGCTACCTGTGGGTGTATGACCATGGTTTTCTTGATCCTACTTTATGATGTTGCAATGACAATCTGACCACCCCCTGCCCCTCTCTTTCTCTCTCTCACTCTCTCTCTCTCTCTCTCTCACTCACTCTTTCTCTCTCTCTTTCTCTCTCACTCTCTCTTTCTCTCTCTTCCCTACCCTAACCATTTGTTATCCATGTGTTTATGTTTTCTTACACACACACTATCTTCTTTCCTATCCTCAGATGACATGGCAGAGCTCCAAGCTACCATAGAAATCTCTGTGGAGCTGAATAAATTCTACAATGTTGACCTTTTTCAAAGAGGGTAAGTTGACAGTAGTCTGCTGTAGATCACTGCAATGAGAGTGATAACAATTCTTTGCATGATGCCTACCTTTTTTGTCTGTTTGTTTTTCTGATAAACCAAAGTGTTTTTAAATAATGAAATGAGTTACTGCTAACTTCATTTTTAAAAAAGATTATTCAGGTTTTAACTCCTCCCCAAATGACCTTGCCCCCTCTTATACTCTTGTTATTCCTGTAAAAATGTGCACACAGATATTCAAACATGATCGCCATTAATAAGATTTTTGGGTCTGTCTATTCATTTACTCATATATTTTTTAAAATCCTTTATATTAACTTGTGGCGTCTGAGCCAGTTCAACCGACCGTGCGTGCATGCCAAAAAAGCTTTGGATACATTTTTAACCCACTTTCTGGTAAGCTAGCAAGCTGAAATTTTGCAGGCAGACTCATGCGAATGATAAAAATGATGTTTCAAAATTTCAGATTGATCAAATGGACAGTAATTGAATTATTTAATTTTTAAATTATTTTATTTATCTTTTTATATCATGTTAATTTTTTGAGATAGAGTGTTGTGGTGCATAATATGTTCAACAACCTTTCATGTCGCACAATATGGTGCGCATTACATTGACATTGAAAATTATTCAGGATCTGTGCGCATTATATTAAACAGGTTTTACAAGAGAAACTAGAATTTTTTATTTTCCCTTTGTTTTGCCTTGCATATTATAATGTACATCCTTATTAGTTATGTCTCGTATAAAAAGGATTTATAGTGAAAAACTATTTTTTACAGGTTTTTTTAATTACTAAATTCATTAGCATAAGCAAATAGTTTTGTTACTTAAAGAGAGCAAAATTGAAAAAAGAATATCTGTTTCCTCCCATTTAGAAGTTGAGTCAGTGATGGCTCAAAACTTGAGCAGGCCCAGCTCAGGGGTTCCTACTGTGATTGTCATCTGTTATTGATTTGTGCTTTTTTGTTAAGTTCAACTTAGTAATCTGTCAGCTACAGTGAGCTTCTAATGCCTTGATTGAGCCTGTCCAATGCAGGCCTGTCTTTTGTTGCCCTCTTTTCCTATGAACTTGGATTTTCTGTAACTCGGTTCCTCCTTTGATCTCTGATGGATTGTTTGTAAGGTCTATGGGAATCTTTTCATCATTCAGGGCACACCCCAGATTTTATGCTTTACAGCCCTGAGTGGTTATTAAATTTGATCATATATTCATACACCAATGATTATTTTCAGGTTATATTCATTGCATTAGGTATCACATTTATCTTTTAAGATTTAACTATCATAGCTTACATTTATTGCTTTGTTTATAAATTTTTTAAACAATATTCCTACAACAGCCCAACCAATCCCACTGACTTCATATCTCCACAGTCCACCCAGGCCAGGGTGTATGTTGATGAAGGTTGAAAAATAAATGGCTATTTGAATCAATGTTGCATGAAAAAGCTTCAAAAAAGTTCTATATCACGTGGCTCAGAATTTATCAGCCAGTTTTAAATAACATGTGCGTTGAGGTTTTTAACAAGAAAAACTGTTTATATCTTTATTTCCAGTGAAGATTTCTTAATACATTTGGGTACAGACAGATTGATTAATCCTGAGCTCATTCTTAGTCTGGACATATAGCCAGAGACATAAATCTGTGTTATGATATTTATTCTACACATATCAGTTGAAACTGAAGGCATTAAATAGGTCAAATCCAGAAGTACTTGGAAGGTGAAAGTGTTGATGATCAGTTGAATGAGTCCTGGCTGAATAACTCAGCTGAGGTTTTATTGGAAAGAAAAGTACTTTTAATGGTGGAAGGAAGAGAATTTAAGCAGTGGAAGGATAAGATGTTATAAAATTGAAGAATAAGAAATTACAAATTTTTAAGAAAAGGAGTTAAATGTTGAACAAGTGAGAAGTGAAAGACTAAAAAGACATAAAGCGGAAGAATAAGAGGATTATCAGTATAACGATCTGAAGCTCTTTGGTGGAAGGATAAGAAATTATTTCGTTAAGGACAAGAGATCAAACAAGTAATGATATACTGTATACAGGGCTCTCAAGGCAATAAATTTAAAAGATTTAGTTTGAAAAATGAAGCATCAATTTTGATTTTTTTAAAAAAATGTTTATAACTAATCTGCAGTACTGTTTAGGGGAGAAAACTCTTGGCAGTTGTTATAGTCAGACTTATTTTAGTTTGAGTCAATATTTAATGTTACAATTGACCTGATCTTTTAGCAACAAGTGAGAGCCTCTCAGTGATTCTCACTTTCCCAATGGCGCTATCACGTTACTTTACACACAAAAATTGTTTGGATAAAGGTGAACATCAATACAACCGAAATAGAAGCGCATACACAGAACTGGTTGTCGTAATAGGCAGTCCTAGAGCTAAATCTGGACTGCCAGTGGAGATATTTTCAGCCTGTTGCAATGAGGACAGAAAATCATTAAATGAGGTCCACAAAGACTTGGTTTGGGATGAAACCAGTAATTTGTCTACCAAAACCAGCTGGGTGAGGAAGGTAATTGAAAAGTTGAGCCTACGGTTGTACAAATGACAGCCAAGAAAAATGCCATCCAATTTTTAAGGGGATGTGAAAATGTCAAACCACACTGATTTATTCATTCCGGAAGCAGAATAATAGATTGGATTTTAATGGATTCTTGCATCTTGCCTCTCTTTTTGCCTAAATGCACTTGTTTGGACGTGTGACTAGAGGAGGTATAAGACATAGTGGTCTGATGTGTGAACGTGTGTATGTCTGCATGGTCAGATGTTTGTGCTTGTTCACATTGTCTCACAGTCTCCAGAGCATCACTCCAAATGGCTGCTGGGAATATCTTAACTCTCCCACGGCTTGTAATTTTAAGCAGCCTGACTTAATTTCTATTGATCAGTAAACATGGCCCCTGCTTAATGTCAGTCAGATGGGCTGGAGAATAAATATTTGTCTGGTTCAATGGGTGGGCTATTGATGTCTTGAACTTGTTCAACTGTTGCACGTGATCTGACATTACTTACAGGATCAGTCATGCCTGCCGTGGTATGCTTCATCAGCAGGTTTTTGTCACATGGGGAAACTGGAAGCTCCTCATCGAGATGAATTCAAGACTGAGATTCAGATTCTTATCTTTTTCAGAAGCTCCTTTTATACAGAAGATTATTGCATCCTACGCTTATCCATGGTCTGTGTCTAGCCTTGCATTTTTATCAGACTTTTAAATGTTGATAAAGTGTTTGTTTTCCTAGTTTCCTTATGCAACCCATTACACAGCTGAATTCCAGACAGGAAGAACAAGAATTTGTATGTGTTGTTTCTTGCATATGGAATGAGTAAAGTAAAGTGTTTTTATCCCTACATCTATCTGAGGGTTGCATTAGATTTTCTTTGTGTTGTATTCCCAAGTTAGCAATAATTGCATTATGATTTATAGCTACTTTGCTCTTTGTTCTGCTATCCTCTAGTGTTTCTAGATTAGACTCACCACCATGTGTCCATAGATAGTGACAGCCACACAAAGATAAACTAGGGCCTCATACCTGGCCATCAAAGCTTTATTTTTCTATATTAAAATAGACAAGACACAAGCAAATAAAGCATAGAATGTTTCAGGAAATGCCTTCACCAGCATTTTTTAAAAATCATATAGGTATTATTTGTTTAAGTTTCTACCTCAAAGATTTATAATTAATGATATTTTTTTAATAAAAATCAATTCCTATGGAAATCCTAGTCCACAATACAAACTTTAATTAGGTCATCTTCTGCCTAAACAATATGGCTGAAATCTTTCCAGCTCAAGTTACAGCTTCCAGAAATTTAGAAAATTATCAAAACAATTTTTTAAGGATATCAGCTATATGTGTTAATTCAAATCTTGGTTACAGTAGTCTGTAGAAAGAAACTAATAGTAACTTAGTAAATTATATTTCTATTTGAAAGCAAGGGCTGCAAATTTAAAAAGGCTACTTTGTAATAAAAGGGTTAATGGTTGCCCTGGCATATGTAGCTCTTAATGTGTACAGTACCTGAGCATGTTCTGATTGTAGCTCAACTTCTAATCCAATGTAATGATGATCAAAAGTCAAATTTGTCAGTATCCTATTAACCACATAAATGCTGTTTAAAAAAGGCTTATGTTTGTGGATGTTGGAAATTGAATTGTTAATTTGTGCATTAGCTAAGTTTCTCATGAAATGTAGATTATTATTACTTGAGATGTCATACCTTTTCTATTTACTTTATAGTACTATCGTGTTTGAGTATTTTTTAACATACATGAACCAGCCTGTCCCAGTTCACAACAACCTAATTCTTTTTAAATATATCAATAATATTATTCATGTGCATTGTTAATTATGTTAGCACAATGTATGAATACAGGCATTCAAGAAGGGCTTTATGTAACACACTTTTCAATACAATCCTCTCCATGGATACATTCCTCCAGGTTCTATCAGATACAGACAGTCTTAAAGACACCCCCAAAGTCCCCAGCCCGTGTAGAAATTAGTGACAACAAACTCAATGCTTTGAAAGGTAAGCACAATTGAACTGCACCCACTGAGTCATCTGAAACACTGGTTCTCCAATGCTTTAGACTTGGGCAGCTTGAAAAGTTTGCAGTGCAATGTCAGGGGCACTGGAAGAAAGTGATGAAGGGATTCACTTTGTTTCTTTTATAAGGAATGGGAGCTTTTTTTCAGCAAAGTGCTTTCAAATGTGGGGCAGTACAAAATTTTAAAGGGGCTGAGAAACTGAGAAGCATTGCTACAAGTGTTAAGGTATGAAACACAATATATTAAAGGCTGAAATAAATACATTGTACTTGTAATTTAAGCTGTAAGTTTATTATTTTTTTATGTAACTATAAAGGAGAAAATTTTTTTGTATGTTATGCCCTTATACAAGCTTTAAGATTGCTTACTAAATAAACATTCATTATTTGGAACAAGCCCACTGTAATCTATTAAGTATCTGCATTTCTTTTTGAAATTATTCATCATATTATGAATAAGCTGTAAAAATGAAATAGATAACAATTAGACCTATTTCTGGCTACCTCTGGTTCAGTTGTGAGTCATGCAACACTGATCCATGGGTCCAAAAATCAACAATTTATTTCATATTTGTTTGGCTACTTTTTAAACCAATGATTTATTTCATCATCATTGTTGGTGCGGATAATTAATTTTATAGATCTCTTAGGTTTAGATCAAATGAGTCATTTTCTATCGATCTATTCTTTCTCCCCGGGGAAAGTTTTTTTTTTTTCACAAAGTGAGTCTATCCCTCAACAAATTTGAGCTTATCATATCTTCTTTTTATTTATTTGGTCTGCGGACACAGATGGCATTGATTTTGTCCTATAAATATACATATATTATTTATTTATCAATGACTTGCAGGTAGTCAAGACAACACAGCTGCTGCCTTCACCCAGAGCGCTGTGGGCAAAAGCCAGAAGTTTCAGATATTGTACAGAAATGAAGAGGTGGAAGTGGGGGATCTCTTTATATACAGGATACACATGCTAGTGGAGAGTGCCAAGGTATCAGGGTTGTTGAACGAGTGTTTCCGTGTTGATTGCCCCATCATGGTCACTAACGATTGCCCCATCATGGTCACTATGGCTGGTCCCATCATGGTCACTATTCACCTCACTATATTTAAATACACTTGACTCCATAGTTTAATTAAACAAAAATACCCTCCAGTCTGTGAGTTATGTCAGCTTCACTTGTGCGTTGCATCATGGAAATAGTGTTTCATTCTAGACTATTCGAGGTCAGGTTATACTCCCTGAAAACCAAATATATAAACACATTCAGAGTATTCTAACTATTAAAACCTTTGAGACTGCACTAAAAAAAATCTACTCCTCAAATTCATTAAACAACAAACATTTCTTTAAACCATAAATGTAACTTATGTGTACCTAGTGTCATTATATGCTGTAGTTAGGATATGAATGTTTCACATTGAATGCATGGTTGATCAAATGTGTCTTACTAATTTTATGTGAAGAGCTGTGTATCAATTTATTAGGGCTGTCATAGATTAATTTAAATTTAATCGTTACCTTTTGAAAAATTACCGAATAAGCTAAAAATAAGATGTATGATGTCATTAAACTGAAAATTTCAAGGGAAGTAACAAAAACAGGCAATAAACATCTTTTAATTTAAATATAAGTAGTTCAATATGATGTCAATGAATTTCAATTTTGTTACTGTTAATCAGGTAAAAACAATGTTTAATTTTTTATATCACTTTTCTTATAAAAAGAGCATGTTTTAAAGTTTACACTTTAAGAATATATATATTTTTTTTAACAGAAGTATATACGTAAAAAAAAAAAAAGCAAACAATTATTAATTTTTTATAATTCATCATTCATTAATAAATCAAAAAATTGTGTAAATTATTATCTTTCATGTAAATTGTTATTTTATTGATTAAAATAATTTTAATAGATAAAAATTTACTGATTACTCGAGAAATTAATCATTAAATTTCCGCAGCCCTACAATTTGTTATTATTAAAAACTGTCTATATTGAACAGTAGAGTTTCAACATTGATATTAACTTTCAGTATATTCTCCCCTCCCTTCCACTTTCCTTTTTAATTCTAAAATGTCTACCTTTGTGTATTGCAGTTGGAAAAGAATTTAGAAAATCTTGACCTGAGGCTTGAGATTCAGCTGTGGTGTAATGATGAAGATGAAGCGTAAGTATTTATCAGTTGGCAGGCGTTTGGGTCAGTCAAAGGCATTGAGAGCATGTTATTTCTAATTTTACGATTTCTATGAAGTGCTGAATTGTCAACAAGGATTTGATGCATTACAAACTTTTAGACATACAGATATTTTGACTGATTTACAATTACGGAGAGTAACCTGATGAAAGTCTTTAAAAAGTACTTTATTCTGAAACTATAAGCTTAACCAGACCTTTGGCTATATGAATATAAATAATCAATCAATTTCGATTAATTATATTTTTAGAACACATATATAGATCCAGTTAAGTTGCAATTCATTATTTCGTGAAATCTGTAAACCGCGGTAATTCTATAGCTCTCAAATTTGGTGACATAACACAACAATTTGTCCTGCTTTGAAAGAAAAAAGGAAGAAAACCTTTTTGCTTCCATATGCATGTCTAAATAAATAATAATAATACGAGGTAAAAATATGTAAGTAACAAAAATTATAAATTTTAAATAAATTTCGAAACAACAATTTTAGAAATATTTAAATATTTTCTTAAATTTTAATCGATCAAATTAATTTTAATCGATACATTTTTTAATGATTAATGGCTTAACTCTTAATGTGAAATAAGGTTTTCGGAACACTTTCGCCTCAGTCCCGTAAGAATTTCCTGCGTTGCCATCAACTGGTTATGAAATTTTTTAAATTGCATAAAATCCATTTATATATTACTATTTTCATTCTGACTTCATCTTTTAGGATAAGAATGGTTATTTTATGTATCCGAATGACCGTCTTGAGTTTAAAACTATTTTGACCTGTAGTTTAGTACTATTTTAGTAATAAAGTATAGCAAAATCTCATTTTTTTAAAATGCACAAACTACCAAAAAACTTCCCGAATCGAGGGATAACACTAGCGAGGGAAATGGCCGCCATTGCTGGAAATCGAATATATCTTCTTTCACACACTGAAGAGTTTTTATTTTCTGTAATTTCGTTTCTAAAGAGAGTTCTATCGAGGGGCGCTTTGGTAATAGCGACGAGGTATGCATATATGGCTTAGAATATTTAAAGCTATGTTATGAAACTGTCATGCAGTAAAAAAAATAAATTTACATTATTATCAATAATTTGATAATCAGGAAGTTTTTTATAATCCAGAAATATTTTCTACAAACCCACATTTGCATTTTAGATTGTTCAATCAAAAATGATTTGGGGTTTATTAGTTACAAAGGAATTCACACCAACGAATTTTGTAATTCAGAAAAAAATATATTGTTTTTTAAATTTGCACCGAATTAGCATTTATTTGGTGCTGTTGCACTAAATTACTGCTCCTACTGTCATGCTTTTTGAAGCGTTTGACTCCAACCATCTACAGTTCGATGATACTGCAGTAGATCTCTTATATTACTAAATTTTAATAGAATTACGATAGTTTAATTTTCATAGTCATCTCCATGATTATTTCACACATAAGTCTGTAATTACCCTTACTCCCAAAGCTCTGAATCTGATGCTAAAATGGAAATGGCAAGCACAAGGACTTTACTGCTCCACCTTTCACCAACAAAGGGACTGCACCACTCTCTCCCTGTCCTGTTTGATTACTTCCACCTGTCAGCCATAGAAGTTGTTGTACATGGTACTATAATTGCTATTCATCAGCCTTATCTTACGTAAGTGTGGAGCCATCCAGTTACTTACTACACTCAAATAAATCTGCTTTTATTATGATTTATTCACAGTTACAGTTCATTTATGTTAAAAAAATTAATTCACTGTGAGTTAACCTAGTGGTTTGACAAAAATCCTGATGTTCAAGATTGCCTGTAATTCAGTGATTAAACTCCATTTTAAAGTTATGTTTGCATAGAATCCACTTTTCTATTGCACTTATAATTTACAGCTAAAATTCTGACTGCTAAAAAAGGAAAAGTTTGTAATTAAAGAGACATCTGTTTGAAATTTTTTAAATTTTTGATAGCATTACTACTGTATGTCAGGTTTTAGTTTCCTTGCATATATCTTTTTAATGAGACATGCTGGGTTTTTCAATTAACTTTCCTACATATTTTTAAAATCCAAATGCTTAAGCACAGCTTGGAAAGGAAAGAGTAAATTTCATTTACCAATATTATAGGCATTAAGTCAAGTGTTTTCTGATTTGAGAGTCATTAAATAAGTAAGTACATGTGCTTGCAAGTTGTAACGATATGATTTTAAATTGGACTTTTTTTTTTTAAAACTTGACAGTATGCCAAAGTCCCAGAAAGGTGCCAAAGTTCCAGATCAGTCTACATTAGAAGCTGTTTACTTTGGTCAAAAGCTGGCCACCCCTGTAAGTCATCTGTTTACTTTGGTCAAAAGCTGGCCACCCCTGTAAGTCCTCTGTTTATTTGGGTCAAAGCTGGCCACCCCTGTAAATCCCATTCATTGCCTACCCATAAACCATTCACAATCTGTTTATCTGCCCCGTCTATGGTGTGAGCAACCCTTCCCTGCTCACTCAACCCTTTATTTATTGTTGCCAATCATAATATTACATTTTAAAAAAAATTAAAATTGTACTGAAACATATTATTCTTAAGGTTAATGATATACCTAATGAAACTTACTTGTTATTGATCACATACTTCTCAGCCCCCAAGTAACGTGAGCAGTAGCAGTTTCCGCCTACAGCAAGCTCACCTCATGCACAAGACAATATGCAACATCCTTCTCTCAGCCCATGAAAGCCTACAAGAGAGCTTGCTACTGTTAGCTTCCAAGATACCAGGAAACAGTTTCCAGCTAGGTAAAAACTAAAACAAAACCCACGTAGGTTGAAAACTGTTATTTTTGCTGTTTATCTTTCTGATTTTTAATAGATAAATTTTAGGGCTGTTAACGATTAATTTAAATTTTATCGTTAACCTTTTGAAAAATTAACGATATGTTAATCTTTAATTAAAATTTATGATCTCATAAGTTAACACTTATTAAAAATTTTTGTTGAAAATCTAAATAACACTGGAATATTATATGTCATCTTTTAACCAACTACGCAAAAAGACGAGTGTGTTGATATTATTTGGTTCAAGTGATGAGTGGGTCTAATTGACAATATAAATAGCCCAGCGAAAAAAATCATTCACATGGAAATGAGGTAACTGGTATGCACAAAATGGTCTTGGCAAGGAATCACTTTATCAGATATCAGTGTTCATTAAGTTTCCACCATTGTAGAGGGTTAATAGATTCAGGAACTTTCATCTCCAATTTGTAATGCAGTAATTCATCAAAAGAGCTGTCGTAATTTTCTGTCTCTGAATCAGACTTCATTACTGCCATTAGCTTAATACTAATATGCTTTTCATTTGGTTTGATAAGTAGGCCAAGTGTTAGATCCTTGGTAGGCAAACATCATCAACATTTTCAATGTAATCATCAGAAAAATTATAATTTATCGGCCGCTATTTTCTTTTTTTACTGTTTGACTTCCAATAATTTGTAAGTGATGAGTGGATTAATCGTCACAAAATAATTTAATCGTTAACATTTTTAGCGTTAAATCGAGAAATTAATCGTTAATTTCCGCAGCCCTAATAAATTTAATTTTAAAAATCAAATAATTTTTTTTCTTAGTCTGTGCTCACTGTGTAAATGATGTGTTTAAAGGATTTACATATTCATTGACTTAATAGTATTGTGTTTAATTGAAAATAATGAAAATGTGAGGAGACAATGTGTTCAAAGAAGTGCTGTAAATACTTGACTTAATTATTCCAGCACGTAAAGACTGCCACACAAGACTGGGTGAAGCAGTAATGAAAGTGCAGGTATGGTTATTTTAAATATCAGACTTATGTTTTTATTTGTTTTTTGTTACAATTCTCATTTAAAATTTTGTGTCATTATTTGTAAAATGTTTGTTGTTTCACTTTTAATAAGTTTCCACGGAAAGTTGTTACTTAAATGACCACTGTTTTACCCCTGTGTTTCAACAACTATAGGGAGTCCTTGAGGAAGATGATCTGATCCAGACTGCCATCACTGACATCACTCAGCTGTGTGCTGAGAATGTCATACTGTGGGCACAGTTCCTGGAGATTGTTCTCAAGCAACCACAGATACACCAGTACCTTGCTAGGGAACATCACAATCTTAGGGTGGGTACTGAATCATCACAACCTTAGGGTGGGTACTGATGACACATCACAATCTTAGGTTGGGTACTGATAACACATCACAACCTTAGGGTGGGTACTGACACATCACAATCTTAGGTTGGGTACTGATAACACATCACAACCTTAGGGTGGGTACTGACACATCACAACCTTAGGTTGGGTACTGATAACACATCACAACCTTAGGGTGGGTACTTACACATCACAATCTTAGGTTGGGTACTGATAACACATCACAACCTTAGGGTGGGTACTGATGACACATCACAATCTTAGGTTGGGTACTGATAACACATCACAACCTTAGGGTGGGTACTGACACATCACAATCTTAGGTTGGGTACTGATAACACATCACAACCTTAGGGTGGGTACTGACACATCACAACCTTAGGGTGGGTACTGACTAAGGTTGTTAAGACCGCTCGTTTTTGAGGACCGACTAACCGTTCAAAAAAAGACCGGTTAACCACTCGTCCTTATATCCCTAATGTTTTGAGACCCATTTGAGAACTAACAAGAGAATGTTGTCGCCTGGCATCGTCTGATGTCATCAAAGCCCCTTCCCCCGCTTGAGTTCAGCTCTTTCCACATTGCCCTCAATTCAAAGCATTTTTTTTTTAATCCAAAAATTTAACTAAACAGTGATGGTTAATGGTCTTTTTTATATTTTATTTTGGGGACTTGTAGTTCACCGGTCTAAATAAGAGAACAGGTTCAATCGTTCGTTAAAGTTAGCGAGGTTTTTTCATTAGTTTCAAAAACCACGCCTCGCCCCGTCCGTTGTGACGTCATGTTTTCCTCTCTTGTGTGTGATGCCGATCAACTCGCGTATTAAAATTAATAATATAACAAAATTATAAAGCTACGGAGTAAACGATGATAAAATGGAATTTATTAAAAAACATATTATTTTTCAATCGTCAACTCGCCAGAATAATTGAATTTTGCGACGCACACGTTCCCCCTCCCCGTTTTTTTCTGTTCAAATATGGTTTGAGCTACACTCGGCGTACTATTAATGTAGTAATCAAATGCCTTTGACTAGCAGGAAAACTGTCACTAAAAGACCGAACTCGAATTTGTGGGCCGATTAATCGCCCGGTATCTTTGCTACGTCTTTCAAATACCTCTTGTAATATAGGTACATGTACTTCACTAAGCGGCGTGCGCCGATAAGTTTTTGAATGCCTGAACTGAAACAGACTATAAACCGATGATCAGAAAATGCGGATAGGTCACGGAGTCATATGCTTTTATTATAGCTTTCTTTGTCTTTATAAGAAACAGACTATAATTAATATAAATAGAAACAGCCTCGGCCTTGACCGTTGTTGACATCAAACGTGCACTGTGTTAGCTCTCGTACAGTCTCGACAACCAACCAGCTGGATCATGATATCGCTTTTACTCACCGCGACAAAGCGAGAGGGAGAGGCGCGTTACCGCTTGTGTTGTTTTTTTCACTACGTTATCGCTAGGGTTTTTTTTTTTTTTTTGGGTTACACGGTCCTACGGTCCTGAATAAAGATGACCGGTCCTGGTCTGAGGACTGGTTAACCGGTAACAAGCTTAGTACTGACACATCACAATCTTAGGGTGGGTACTGACACATCACAACCTTAGGGTGGGTACTGACACATCACAACCTTAGGGTGGGTAATGACACATTTTAAGTTGATGAAAAGTTGGATCATCAAATAGTGAATCAGGAGTTAAATCTTCTATTCTATTTTTTTAATAGTGTTTAGATGTCAGTATATAAGTAGCCAAGGAAATCTGACTTGCTGAATCAGAAGACTTGTTGTAATAAACCCTAGTAGTTCCTGCAGGTTGCCTGCACTTGCCCTGTTGGAATTTGAACTCAGTCTATTTTTTGTGTGTTTTAAAAAATGTCTTTTTTACTGTGTAATGAAGACAAATTGACATGCCTCTATAAAATCAACAGAAATCATAAGTATTGTTCTTTTGTAACTTTTTCCTCCAGATACGAAGATTTGCAGAAGGTTTTTTTACAATGGAGCACAACAAATCTGCTTGTCTTTCATGCTATGATCCAGGGTGAGATTTATACTAGGTGATTTTATGTACATTTTAAGAAGAATTTGTTCCTGACCCTTAAATGGTCTCCAGTTGTTTTAATTAATTTAGACACATTTCCATAACCTTTCCTTTTATTGTTATTAATGATAAAATTGTGTTTGTTCTCTTATAGGATCCATGGCCACTCATCATTAGCCAGCCTTGTGAAAGCCTCCCCATATTTCTGTAACTTGCCCAGCATTCCAGTAGAGTGTACAGATTTGGATGGAGACGACAACACATTGCCCATTATATTTGAGGATAAATACCACGACGCCAGGGCACCACCACTCCGTGAGTGATCCAACAAGAACATCTGAAAATATAATAATTTTTGCTTACAGTAATTATTTAGGAGAACATTAACCCTTTACTGGGCGTAGCGGCCAAAACTGTCTTATCCCCTAAACGGCACAACGGCCAGTATTACCATCAGTCAAAATCTCGCTTTAAAAAAAAAAATCGCGAGACTTCCGGCATGTGATTTCCTGTTTCTTCTGTGTAGATAGATTTCACTACATTTCCACACGTGTTCTCTTTGTTTAGTTCGTTTTTAAATTTTTTTTCTATTTTTGTGTGTGAGTGTTGAAAATTGATGGTTTAGATTCTCAAAGCGATAAAGTAGAGTTTACAGGGTTAAATTTAACAGAAATGAGTTGAGAAAAATGAAAAGATCAATAGTGATATTAGTGTTGGTATAGTGCAAACATCCAATCTTTCAGTAAGACTGGAAATTTTTGCTTGTAAATAGTGTCTATAGTGCTTGATTGGACTTCTTAAAAACATTATTGTGAAGTTTTTTGGGGGATGAGATGTATTAAAAAAACAAGACCCGACAAGGATAAAAGGGTAAGCAATGAAAACAGAATTTATTTTTCTTTATTGTGCATATTATTTCATTTGAATATTTGCACTTATACCTAAGATATGGTGTTTTTACCAATGTACCCCTAAATATCTCAAAAATTGTAAACAAATCTTACCCGTTTGGAGGATGAAAATCCTTAAAACTCTGCCCAGTTAAGGGGTAACAAGGCTCTCAGTAACTCTTGTCAAAGAGACAGTTTTGTCAATATTATTATTTTAAAAAATTGCTGTAAGGCTTGATATCCGGCTTCACAGTCTGAATATTTGTGTTTAAACAGAATGACTTGTTCTACTGCCAGCCTTCTCATCGCTGTGTTCATATCTAGTGTTTACCACTTGAAAGTATCATCAACCTGACTTATAAATAAGTGTTTTTGTCACATTTGACTCATCAGGTGAATGTGTTGCGTTTTTTTGTTTTGTTTTTAGAGGTTTACCAGAAGTCTTTTCGCCATGTGGTAGAAGGCAGCACCACTGGGTCACCAAGGCAGCGGTCATCCTCCAACTCCTCATCCTCTGTGGCCAGTGACAGGGGCGGCACCTCGCCCCACTTGAGGAAACGTTCATCCACCAAGAAGTTCATCAAGAACATGAAACCTGAGGGCTTCAAAAGGCCGTCATCGTATTACTGCAGTGAAGCTGAGGCAGCCAAGGACATGGCCTCCAGCGCACCTGTTGGGGTCACTCTCATAGGCTATAGGAAAATCCCTGTACCAGATTATGTGCCCTCGGCAGCCGTGCAGTTAGGGACGTTTAGCCCAGATTCACCCGATGGCCTGCATGGTATGTAATATTTAATATGTAATATATGGTATATAATAATTGGATAATTATATAGAATTATAAACAGAAATGACAAGGCCAATAATGTATTTTGTCTTTTATCTTCTAAACTCAGATAATATTTCTGTTTTCATAAACAATTTTATTCATGATAAAAAATATATTTAAATTATGACACATTTTTCATAGATTTAAACAATTTTTTTTTACTTAAGTGATAAGTTATAGATATACTAGCTATGTCAGACATGGCAAAAATGTGGGTCCCATGAGGTCCTTTGAAAGTAATCCACCACTCATAATTGTCATGCTATAAAATAATTATAAATGATCTGGTCATGGTCATGATTGGTAGAAACAATTGATAGAGATTGTGTCTGTTGAGCCAGCCATATGCAGCGTGTGTTAAATGTTTTGGGTTTGGATGGCCTAGTAACAATTTTAATGCTTACAGTGTGTAATCTTAACCTTTAATCAGTTATTTACAGAATTAGTGCCGTAGCTAGGGTAGGGGGGTAAAAATTCTGAAGTTCCCCCAGGCCCCCTCAAGGAGTGTCAGAAAAAAAATCATTATTACATTACCACTGTCTATGCAGGGCCCCCAAAGAGGCAAAGCCTTACTGTGCCCCAAATCCCTACAAATGCCTAGCTACACCACCATTCAGAAGCTAACAAGCATACCAGACTACCAGTTTTTATTTAATTTTTTTAAACCACGACATATTTTGCTTGTAACTTTCAGGTGCCAACCTGGCAAGTCAACTGGAAAAAACTTACAGCACTTCTCTCTCATCAATATTTCCGACTTCCTGTATGAATCGGGGCAGTGAAGATTCTATACCAGATCTATGTGATCCTTCCTTCACCTACAATAGTTCAGATGTTTCCAGCAATATCCCACCCCACTCCAGTGTGTCCGCCAAACTAGCTAGTTCAAATATTTCTACCCCGGAGAAGACGAGCTCGCACGTAACAGGCTCAGCTGTTGTTCTGCCTGATGGGCCATCAATTACCTTTCAGCAGCCGACCATTTCGTCCGGCACAATCTGTCCCTCTGTTGTGTCCAGCACAGTTCACCCCATAGTTGCTACTAGTGCTGTCCATTCTGTTCAGTCCAGTGCAGCCCCTGCCACCATTACCTCCAAGCCTCCCATTCCACCAACTCATCGTGATTCCTTGACCTCCAGCTCAGGTACGAACAACTCCAAAGCAGGCGACAGACATTCCAGTGACAGTCTACTTACACTGACCTCTTCTCAGCACAAGGTGCCGCCCAGCCCCCAGGTCAGCTCAGTCCCTCACAAAACATCACCAGCCAAGAACACGGCATCAGCGTACAGCAACCAAGAGCTTGATAAATTAGAAAAAGGAATCAGCAGGGCCCTCGGGGAGGTTGATTCTCCATCCAAACCCATTGCCGCCATCATGTCCTCTAACGATGACGACTTCAGTGATGATGACAGCAATGTAGCCAACGGTTTCGACGATGTTTTAGAAATGTACCACCAGGACTTTAAAAAAGCCCAAACTTCTCACAGCAATACCTCCTCGTTGACTTTGGTCTCCTCATCAACCGACCAGGGGATTCAGCCAAGCTTATTGGACAAGGGTTCCTCTGTGTCGGATAGGTCCCTCGACACACCCCACACCCCAGACTCAAAAAACAATGACAGTGCCTTAGGTAGCGAGCTCTCCTCGCAGGAAGAGATGAGCTACTCTGTATCTCCATCGGGTCTAATCAGACCCGCACAGAATGACAATGTTAACTCTGCTGTACTTATGTCCAGTGGGTCAACGACACCAGTGGCCCTTGGACATGTGGCCACTGGTGAGTCAGGTGGTTTGACCAACTCCTATGTGGATCCAAGGCAAAAAGTAACTGTGATAGAGCTGCTCAAGGAGGAGTACAGAAGATCTCTGGTTGTTGGAGACGGCTCAAATCAAGTGTCAAGTAAGACCTGCTCATTGTTGTTTTTTTTTACATTCCTGTGTAACTTTACTTTCTGGCTTTATTCCCTAACTTTGCAATATTATTTAGGTTCACTAATTATTTATAGAGGCTCTACTTTCTTTTTTTTTTTTTAAGAAAATATTTCTGAAAAATGTGTCAAACTTGTGTTGTGATACATGGTACATTCAAATTTCAGATTTATGTCAGTGTTAGCTATGACTCAAAATGCAGAACTTCAGTAAAAAAAAATATTTTCTAGCAAGTCAGCAACCTGCAGCTGCATGCAGCTCTTTAAGTAATTAAGTGCCAATTTTTCATTAAATTTGCATCTATAAAAATCTTAAAGAAATTATCATGTGACCATAATACATGTATAACTGTTGACATTGTTTTATGTCCATGGTGGGGAATCAGGATCATTCAGGAACTAACTCAATTAATTAATTAATTCCACATTTTTATGCCATAATTTACAATTAATTTAATTCCAATTTTATGTTTAAAGCATTTGTTTTTCTATTTATAATCCATTTTTTTCCACAAATTGAACCTAAAATGACTTGATATTATTTAAGAAAATGTTAATCTTTAAACTAAAAATATGCCTCGAAATTTGCTATTTAAATGCTAATAGCAGTTTCTTATCCTGCCCTCTCATCTGATGACATTGTGAATAGTTTAATAAAAATGAAATAAGTGTTTTGAAATAATTTGAAAAAAGATTATTGAAAAGTCTTTTTTGAAGATTTTCTGGAAAGTTTATATGTCCTTCACATCAAAGTTTTTTTGAGTTCTTGGGGCACCTATGAAATACAAAATGACTTGACAAACCCTGTTCAAGAACTTCCTAAGATAGTTCCAAAATTGGCTACATGCATGCCTGTAATAGACAAAAGAACTTCCTAAGATAGTTCCAAAATTGGCTACATGCATGCCTGTAATATACAAAACAAGAACTTCCTAAGATAGTTCCAAAATTGGCTACATGCATGCCTGTAATATACAAAAGAACTTCCTAAGATAGTTCCAAAATTGGCTACATGCATGCCTGTAATATACAAAAGAACTTCCTAAGATAGTTCCAAAATTGGCTACATGCATGCCTGTAATAGACAAAACAAGAAGTTTTTAAAATATAAAAAAAACTTAGGTGCAGTGTGTAATCCTAGCAGACCTCAAACAAGAAACTTTCTTTTTTCAGACTTCAACTTACCATTTTAACTTCCTTTGAACTGAGCCTTATTTCAACATTCTTACCTTTTTTATCATGGGACCAATTAGTGTTATAAGACTACTTTTTATAAGATAATGAGCTAACAACATACGAAAGTGATTTTATTTTATTTTTTCATTTTTCTTGAACCAAAGTGAATTTTTTAGATTTTACAGCTCCCCAGCAGGTTTATCTTTACCTAATATAAACACTTTATAGTTTCCAATTATGTTTTGAGAACTGTGCATAAATAATTAAACCAACTAGTTGAAACGAATCTGTCAATTGAATCACATATCTAGGTCTGACCTAAACTCTCTCATCATCCTTCAGCACTTCGAAAGAAAATAGAGGTCCAAAAGAATTTATTTAAAAGGCACGTCCAAGTAGTAGGTGTTCACATGCAAGTTAGGTCATACTGGTGTTTACATTAAAAATATAGTTTTAGCCTCATGTTTCATAAACCATTAATGTGTGGAGTCAGAAATCCTTTTTATCATTTGTAATAGATGCAGCTAAGACCATTGACATAAGCAATATTCAAGTTGCTGTCAGCAAAGAGTCCAACTTCAGTAATCAACGTGCATCTAGTGACTCGGACATTCTGAGAAACTGTGAAGAGGAGGAAAGGCTTGCTCAGAAAGACTCCTCTGACGGGTTACTCAGGTATTTTATGATCACTTATTTCTTATCTCTTTAGCCTAGCGGCATGTTTGACTGTAAAACTATCAACTTTTAGTAGGGTTGAAGTCACTGAGTTTGGTTTCATCAACAGAATGACTGCGGATGTTGGCGACAAGAGGAGGTCAATGTTGTCATCTTCTTCATCTTACCCTGAGTTGTCTCATGCCACGAAGCCAGATCCACCGAGATTGGTCTCAGTAGTTGGTCACAGCACAGTTAAGTAAGACTTGGATTTGTTTACAGTTAGTTCCAGTCACAGCACAGTAAAGTAAGACTTAGATTTCATTACAGTTAGTGCTAGTCACTGTGCAATGGAGGGTTGGATTTTAATAGCATTAAACTTCTAAATTGGTGTAATATGGGTCTATTCATATGACTGATATACACACTGAGGGAGAAATGTATTTATAGATTTAATGTGGGGGAGGGGGGTGCTCATTGTTTTATTAATTTATGGATTATCTCTAATATAAGTAACTTCATTGTTGTTTTAAGTCAATCAGAGATAACATTTTCATTGTTTAAATTAATTGATAAGTAACAACCACATATTGAGGAGTAACTTTCTAAATTTCATCTAATTTGTTACTATAATTTTTTTTTTCAATTTCACCAAGAAATGACAAACAAATTCAGTGGACCTGTAAAGAGTAAAAATAAACCCTACCTAAAAAAAAAAGAGAGAAATACGTCTTGGAAAGTAAAAAAAAACTTGTATTCAAAGTTGTACAACATCTATTTTTGTGCAATGTTTAACAAACTTTGCTGCTCTGTAATTCTAAACTGCTGCTCAGGGTCGGCCATACATCTGCACAGCCACGCGGGTTAAAGGAAATATTGACCCCCTGACTCACTCATACACAGCTTTGTGGTCATCCAAATATTTTGCTTACTGATATTTATTTTTATAAATAAAAAATTTAATCTACTTTTTGTTCCATCTTATTGCCAGTTTTGTCCAGCTGAGAGAGAGTATAAAACTGCAACTAAATTTCCCTGGACATTTGTACAGGTATTTAAATTCATCTTTACTCATTTGTTCCGTGCATCTCCTCTTACTTATTTTTTGCATTACCACATCATTCCTAAGAGAAAATTATTTTTTTTTAAAAAAGACTGAAATTCAAGCAAAATTTTGTTACAGTTATTAAAGAGAGAAGTGAAAATGCAGGAGGGTATTTTTGCTACATTTACACAAAAAAAAACCTATAATTTTCAACAACTTAAAATGGCAGAATATGTTTGATGAAAATAAATACAAATTTGCTGAAACATAAATTGTTTACCTGACAATTAAATGCACTTGACTAAATATAGATATATAACAACTTCAGTGCTTATATGCTGTTACTATAGGCCTGTTATTCTGCTTCGATTCATTGAAAGAATTCAGATTATTTTTATCATCTTAGAAAATATGTGACTCCCACTAGCGCCAAAAAATAAACAATTTTAAACATCTATCCCGCAGTGAATGCCCAACACTAGCATCTACTATACCTTACTTCCATGTCACCAGTGAAGCTGATGAGTCAAGTGGGATTCACCTGATTGTATGTGTTCATGGTCTGGATGGTGAGTTGATTGGGAATGTTAGGTTGGTCAGGTCAATGAGGGAGGGTGAGTTCATGATTGGGAGTGTGAGGTTGGTCAGGTCAATGAGGGAGGGTGAGTTGAT
>MUZC01000034.1:1442518-1487095 GCA_002072015.1 Radix auricularia | reverse complement strand
TGTGAGGTTGGTCAGGTCAATGAGGGAGGGTGAGTTCATGATTGGGAGTGTGAGGTTGGTCAGGTCAATGAGGGAGGGTGAGCTCATGATTGGGAGTGTGATGTTGGTCAGGTCAATGAGGGAGGGTGAGTTCATGATTGGGAGTGTGAGGTTGGTCAGGTCAATGAGGGAGGGTGAGTTCATGATTGGGAATCTGAGGTTGGTCAGGTCAGTGAGGGAGGGTGAGTTCATGGTTGGGAATCTGAGGTTGGTCAGGTCAATGAGGGAGGGTGAGTTCATGGTTGGGAGTGTGATGTTGGTCAGGTCAATGAGGGAGGGTGAGTTCATGATTGGGAGTGTGAGTTCATGATTGGGAGTGTGAGGTTGGTCAGGTCAGTGAGGTGAGGGTGAGTTCATGATTGGCAGTGTATGGTTGGTCAGGTCAATCAGGGAGGGTGAGTTCATGACTGGGAGTGTGAGGTTGGTCAGGTCAATGAGGGAGGGTGAGTTCATGGTTGGGAATCTGAGGTAGTTAAGGTCAATGAGGGAGGGTGAGTTCATGACTGGCAGTGTGAGGTTGGTCAGATCAATGAGGGAGGTTGAGTTCATGATTGGGAATGTGAGGTTGGTCAGGTCAATGAGGGAGGAAGGTTAAAGCAACAATTCTTGTTCTATTTAAAAATATGTGATATATTGCCTTCCTACTTCACCCCGCATTCTGTCATATTTCCTCTTAACAGAATGATATCAAAATGTGTAAAATTCAGTTTACAATTTTCAAGGATTGTAAAAATAGAATTTTTTTTAATTAAAAAAAGTTATCATTCTGTTGTCGATGTTTAAAAAAAATTAAATACAAACAAGGATTGAAATGATCTAATCAGTAGGTGTCTACTAGACAAATGTTTGGTAGCAGGGAGAGGGGAGAGTTAGTTGTAGCTAAGCTTCATTAATTTAAATTCCTTTCTCCTGCCCATAGACCCTTTCTCGATAATCACAGGACAACCAATTAACAAAATGTGGGTGTATTTTGACAGAATAGAAAATACAGCTAAATGGTTTTATGAAATATTCTGTGGGTCGTGTTCATAGTTACACCATTGTCTGGGCCTAGTGAAATTGTTAAATCTTTTGTTTTATTGCAGGTAACAGTGCTGACCTCAGGTTAGTCAGGACCTACATTGAAATGGCCCTGCCAGGATTCAGGCTGGAGTTTCTCATGTCAGAGAGGAACCAGGTAAACAGGCCCACAAAGATAATGAGATTGACTCAGTACACAGGCCCATAAGATAATGAGATTGACTCAGTACACAGGCCCACAAAGATAATGAGATTGACTCAGTACACAGGCCCACAAAGATAATGAGATTGACTCAGTACACAGGCCAATAAGATAAAGAGATTGACGCAGTAGACAGGCCCGTAAGACAATGAGATTGACTCAGTACACAGGTCCATAAGATAATGAGATTGACGCAGTAGACAGGCCCATAAGATAATGAGATTGACTCAGTACACAGGCCAATAAGATAAAGAGATTGACGCAGTAGACAGGCCCGTAAGACAATGAGATTGACGCAGTAGACAGGCCCATAAGATAATGAGATTGACTCAGTACACAGGCCAATAAGATAAAGAGATTGACTCAGTACACAGGCCCATAAGATAATGAGATTGACTCAGTACACAGGCCCATAAGATAAAGAGATTGACTCAGTACACAGGCCCATAAGATAACAATGAGATTTACTCAGTACACAGGCCCATAAGATAACAATGACATTGACTCTGTTATTTCATTTTCCTAATTGATTTAAAAATTATTTAGATGCATGTTGTCAAGGCGTTGCTAGAATAAAAGGATTTTTACTCATGCTTTGATTCTATGTAAAATAAAAACTACTCTATTAACAGTTGAATTTTTTAAAATCTTGTGCAAATTAAATTTATTTCCGGTTTACGTAAAACAGAAAATTAAAATAAACTTTTATTTAATGTAATTCTGTTTTGCAAACAACATTGTTGGTGGGTTGTTGGATCATTTAATGTCTTCCTTACAGCTGTTAATGGACCGTCATGCTGTAAACCTATTATAATTATTGTATTTGAAGATGATAGCAACTAATTTAAAGTGTTTTTAAACTGTTTGTGCCAATAAATTATAGTGTCATTGGTGAACACATTTATTCTGAGAAAGGCTTTTGTCCACATGAGTTCCCTACTCATACTTGGTTGGTAATCAGCTCTCCAAGATTGCCCCATCAGTTGTAGGATTTGACAAAAAGTGTAAATTTAATAGCTCAAGTCAATTAAAACCCAAGGTGTTAAAATAAGCACCAAGGGTTTGTGGGCTATGTGCTATTTAAAAATAAGGATTAAAAATGTTTTAATGCATTTCAGTTTTCAAATTGATTATTGTGATTCATGACAAACAGCTAAGTGGAATAAAATATTTTTGTTATCATAAAAAGTTGTATGTCAAGCGACAAACTCCTTTTAAACCAAAGGTTTGATGATTTATTCAATGATGTGGAAGATGACAGCAGATGAGCAAACAGAAATAAATTGTTTTTATTTTATGTTATGAATTATTTTACTTTTTTCAGCAAGACACTTTTGCAGACTTTGACAAGATGACTGAAAGACTAGTGGACGAAATCTTGTCTTATATGGATACATTTGGATTTGATATAACTAGAATAAGGTACAATAATAAATCACTTTTTTTGTGTGTGTCTTTTTCCTTGTAAAAAATTGTTTAAGATCTTAATTAAAAACTAATTTTAAATAAATAAATATTATAAACTAATAACTACTAGCATTCTGTATCAGAGGTTAGTTAATTTTTGGCAAACATTGTTCTTGCTTTAAACATAATTGCTATTGATTAAGAAAACAATTTAATGGTGATTAATTATTTCATTTGTCTTTTATCAAACTCTCCGCAGTTTTGTTGGTCACTCTTTAGGCAACATCATCATTCGATCAACCCTCTCCCACCCAAAGATGGTTCACCTTCTCCCCAAGCTGTACACCTTGTTGTCCTTGTCAGGCCCTCACCTGGGCACCCTGTATAACACCAGCGGCCTGGTCAACATGGGTCAGTACCTTAGGACCATAATACAGTTTTAATTTAAACCACCAGGGCTGATATTTTAGATTGTTTTCATGGATCATGTCAGCATATATTTCCAAGGATTGTATAATAAATTTGATATTTTTTTAGATATAATATACTGAGCTAGTATATCTTTATCTGAGGATTCCATTCATGTAAAATATTTTAACACTTTTTACACTTAGTCTTGGTTTTGGGTTCATTAATATCTTTCATTGTCAAGATTAACTCTAAAATAATCATATTTAAAGTTTATAAGTTGCCAACTTTTACTGGCAACATAAAACATTTTGTCTGGTCAACTTAAATGAAATGTTAAACTCTGTACCTTACTCACCACCATAGATAATACAACTGTTGAAGGATATTGCTTAGGGTTATCAAATGAACATATTTTTAGCCCCATGTTTTCTGTACAAACCTAAAAATAGAGAATCTAATTATTGATTAACTAACTGAAAAGTAAAATTTTGAAATGTAGAAAAAATAGATTTTTTAAAAAAAATATTTACACACAAATTATTCACTATTTTCTAGGTATGTGGTTTATGCAGAAATGGAAAAAGTCTGGCTCTTTACTACAGCTTTCACTGAAGGACCAAACAGATCTAAGACAGACATTTTTATACAGACTTAGCCAGAAACCAGGTAACTTTATTTAGAATCTTATTTTATAAAAACTTCATTCTTTAAGAAGTTTCATACTAATGTGTGTCTGTGTTGCTAATATGAAACAAAGTTAACTTATTATGTGTACCAAGCTTGTCCTAAATAAGGGGTCGGGAAACCATGGCTCGCGACTCAGATGTGGCTTTATTGATGGCTGCATCTGGCTCTCAGACAAGTGTTCAATTACAAAAATAAAACGTTTATTCAGACTCCATTGATCTATATTAATTGCATATAAAAAAAACACCATAACATTAATGTTATTAAAAAGAATTCAGAGACATAATTATTGTTTTTCAGTGTTGAAATCACACAAAATGCACACATTTCTTGAATTTTTAGTTTTAAACATAATGTATGGCTGTCACAGAATTACTTTTCAAAATATGTGGTGTTTATGGCTCTTTCAGACAAACAATTTCCTGACCCCTGTCCTAAATCATACTTAGCAAAAATTTTTTTTTTTTTTAAATCAACTTCTGTTGAACATTTCATACAGTTACCATTTTAGCTAGACAAAGTGATTATATTTTAAAGCTATATGCAGCTTTTTTACAAGTCAGTTTAGTTATTGAAAATGATTTAAAATATATTAACTATTTTGTGACTCTAATAATAATTTGATCCAGTTCCCCAGCAAGCAGCTGGGCTCACAGCGCGTCACATAAAAATAGTAACACACAAATAATTATAAATGCATTCAATGTATAAAACATTCATACCCTAACAACAACGTATACTGACATTATTACAACTATAAGCAACGTTTATCGTTTTTAAAAAATGTTTGATTGTTGTTTAATAAGGAATTCTTTCTACATGATGTATTTTCATTTTCTAATACTAAACACACATTTATTTTAAAAGAGTTGAATAATTAGTGTTATTTGTGAATACTGTTTCATTACTGTTTTCATTTCAAAGAGTGGGTGACTTTGTTTCATTTCAGTACTGCAGCACTTCAATCATGTGTTGTTGGTGGGCCCTGACCAAGATCGTTATATTCCTTATAACTTTGTTTCATTTCAGTACTGCAGCACTTCAAGCATGTGTTGTTGGTAGGCTCTCACCAAGATCGTTATATTCCATATCATTCTTCCAGAATTGAGATCTGTAGGGCAGCTCAAAAAGACACCAGCACAACAGGTAAATCTCTAGCATCACTATCTGACCAACTGTTGTTAACGATGTCATCACCAGAAATTTTACACAAGACAACTGCCTAGAGAAATTTCAATTCTCAAGAAAAGTGCTTGTTATTAAACCTTTCCGTAAATGACTTTGAGTTTTTGACAGTTATTAATAAATAAGCATCTTTAAGCTTATGAAATAGAACAAGTAGATAGATGTTTTCCTAACCTCATATTCAAGTTAATTCAATGAAAGCTTAAAGATGAAATGTTCTGTTGTTACCTTGCTTAACACCTTATCATAATTTAAACTGTTCAACTTCTCTCTGGCACTGTCCAATCAGGTGCTGTTTACAGAGAAATGGTGCAGAACATTCTAGAGCCCATAATCCAATCCCCCCACTGCACACTGATCCGCTACGATGTTTTCCACGCGCTCCCCTCCACTGCCAACACCATGATAGGACGGGCGGCCCACATAGCTGTCCTGGACTCTGAGATTTTCATTGAGAAATTCCTCACTGTGACAGGGCTCAAGTACTTCCAGTGACCTTCACCCTGATCGTCCCACCTACATGAAAGTTTCTGATACTTTACCTCAAACTGTTGACTAGATCCATGACAGTTGTGACGTGTGATTAGTTCCATGACAGTCGTGATGTGTTCAATGCCATTTCTTCTGGTGAGGATGACTTGGGCTAAAGTGGAACTTGATCCTTATTGAAACAGATCAGGTTCAGACATTGACAAATGTGCTCAGTTTGATCTGGGTGAGTCAGTCACTGCCACCAAAGTGGTCCAAATATTTATTATGGCTCGTTCTATTAGACAAGATAAGTTTTATGTATTTATCAAGAGGAGTCATAGATGTTAACAATGTGTCCAACAGTTCAAAAGGGTCAACCCAAAATCTCCGTGTACAAGAATAGCATGTAAATATTAAAGTAAGCAGACATAATTTGAATATTTTAAAGGAATAAAAAAAAATATTCTTGCAATAAGCATAATAATTTATTTGCAATGTTGTTGGGGGGGTTTTTTTGTTGTCTTTTATGTCCCTGAGCCTAAACCCTTTTTCTGATTTGATTCTTGTCTCTGTGTCTGTTCAAAGGTAGTCAGTCATAGGACAGGCCTTAGATTAATTTTGTTACACTGTGTTCTAGCAGGATTTTCAATCTCTACATTTATATTGTCATCTTGATCAATGTCATTCATCTAGCAGCCAATATCTTTGATAATGGTCAATATGTCAACTTTATGGAATAAAGAAAATTATGTACTATATTGGTCTTGTTTTTACATACCTTTCCGATTTATTTCATTTTTCGTATTATGTATTTTGTTGAAATTTTATATACACTTTCTTTTTCTTCTGCAAAACCTTTTTCATTTTGTTAGTTCGTGCCATAAAAAATCTTTTGTAGTTAGTATAAAAAGCATGTTAGCTTGTTTTATAGTCAAGGAAGTTTCCACTTGTTCCTTTCATTGCCTGTGTTAAGTAAGTACAGTCGAACCCACTTACCTCAAGCTCGGTTAGCTCGACCACCCTATTATGTAGACGTTTTTTATTGGAACCGCCAAATTCTCTCTTTGTCTTAGCATTTTCTCGTCGTTTAATTCGATTTTTTTAAGTCGCCGAAACCTCATAACACGAGCACAAAAAAGGGTCAAATTTGCCACTTAACATTGGTTATCTCGATCCCCGTGACCAATCGCCAGCTTTTGAAAATGTTAGCTATGATTTTTTTATAACCAAGGGACCAAGTTTCTGCCTCACCAGGGTCTGCTGGTGACGTCACAGCCCACTTGCGTTTTGCTCTCAGCGCTGTGTTGCTTCTGGTACTATGGCAATCGACGGCTTTTGAAATTCTTAGTTTTTATCGATAATCGACGTTGGTTTTTATTTTAAATTTGTAAAATTCTGCTGTCAGTTGGTGCACATATACCTTTTGTTGTTAGCAAACATGTATGTACAATTTTATAGCATGCCAATAGCTTCATCAAACAAATAACGGCAATGCTGTTGTGTTAAAAAAAAACTCCAAAAACATGTGCATGAACATTATCATTTATTAACGCTAGTGATGGGACGATACCAAAATCATAGGCTGCTTACTGTAAACAAGGCTCCCCAGATTTTAAAATATATAATATAACAGACTACAGACAGTTTACCCACCCCCACTCTCAATCTCCCACACTATTGTTGTTGGTTAGTCCTATTAGCATCAACTTACCGAAGGAATTGTAAGCTGAGGGGATCGTATGGAATAATAAAATGTACCGTGTGCAGACTTGTTGTCATTGGCAACCATTCATCCTTCAACCTCATTTTGACCATTACATGTACTGTACTACTGCTTTGTTCTCATTGTTTCATTCATAAGAAGTGGCCGTGTGCAAAAGCCATTTCACTATTGGTTAGAATTAATTAAAATATGTCAAAGTTGAAGGTTCAAAAGTTCCAAAGGAGTACCTAATTTATTTGTGCACGTTTATATAGAGAAGAGTTCGCTTTGTCATGAGTCATATATAGGTCACGATAGACCATTCTGAGTCCATTATAAGACCCAAAGAAGATGATTAGGAAGAGAATGGTTCGGGGACAATGAGGGGATGTGTAGGTTACTTACTTGTGTAGCTTGTAAGGAAAATCAAGCAAGTGGCTTCGAAGGCACAGTATCGCTCAATCTGGGAATCACCGCAAAACGGCGTTATATTTAAACTTAAACGGTCTTTAAAAAGGAACGGTCTTAACAACCTTAAGAAAGAGTGAAGAAATAGGGTCCCGATATTCCGATACGATTCTGATTAATCGTCCCATCACTAATTAATGCACAACACGTACATAAAGAAATTTCAAGCGCATGTTAATATTTTGCCGCCATATTGGTTTTCGCTTTAACTCGATCATCGGTTATGTCAATGCCATTTTTCATACCCCAACGCCGTCGACTTAAGCGGTTTCGACTGTATTATTTTTTCAAATGAATAATTCAAGTCCCAACAAATACGTGAACAAGATTTTCAAGTGCCCATTGCAAGTCACATATTTTTCTTTGGCATCTCTAACAAAAACTTCAGCTTCACCATAGAAAAACCTCACAAGTTTCGATTCTTAAACTGCTATATATCCTTTTGTGTAGAGTCCTCAGCTTGTTGATTAGGTTTTTCTTTCTTAAAGATTTCCTTAGTATTTGAAGATGGGAGTTAATAGTACAGGTATTTAAATGTATCTAGGAATACTGTTCCCATTCTGTCGGTTGGGAGGAATAGAATATGTGTGTGTACCAGTGACACCTTTAAAGGGTCAACAAGGAATCTGATTAAATCAATGGCTCTTGTACTGTCATCAATTATAACTTTATCATTTTCTTCAAAAAATCAGTTCTTCATAACAAAGTGGGTGAATAAAATACCTGATGTCATTTTGATATGTGGTCATTTATCTTTTCATCTTTGCCGACTTCAGTGATGTCATACATTGCCTCTCATGTTAAATAAATTGGTCATTTCCTCTTGAACGACAAACAGGCTAGGTACGTTTTTTGTTGCGCCCCCCTCCCCCCACCTTTTCTGTCTGCATAATATTAATTTTTTTAATTGAGTAACTCAGTTTCTTTGTATAGCGAGTGTCTGTTTTATCATTTCTAAATGTTTACACGTTGTTTCATTTAGAAATAACTTGTTGTAATGACCTTTGGGTGAACTTGGCTTGTTTATCATCATGCAATATTTCAATGCAAAAAATTAATTTTATTTGTTGTTGTTTCTTGTTGCCAGGCTGAAGGCTTTATGTATCGACTGCTTTAGATAAGTTGTATGAAGAATGCTCAAACAAACAGAATACTCGCGATAAATGGTGTCATTGATTGGTTATTTTAAGTCAGGGTTAGCTGCCAAGTTGTTTCACAAGGTCAGGGCCAGGGATTGATGGCTTCTTGTTAAATATTATCTAGGTCATGAAAATGGCAACCTGTTAGTGTATTTAGGTATAGGATTGTTAGCAACTTTTACAGTTATTTTTTAGAGTGTTTACAATTCATAGGCTTTTTACAATTTAATTCAACTTGAAATGAGTGTTTACTCATTTTTTTAGTTTTAGGTTCATCCTGTTTTGGTTCTTTTTTTTTAATGGTAAAGTGACCCAATATTGTTGCAACATTTTTCACCTTATAAGTTTTGCCTGTTGGATCCTTCTTTACACTCCAGAGCTGAGAATGGATTTTTCAGTTTTAAATTCTGAAATTTTTCAAAGCTCACACATTTAAGTTTAACCGTGACCTGTAGCATGAAGATCACTGTTGGAATGCCACACAATTACAAGTCAACTTTTAACCCCCAAAAATTGGTTTCCAACCTGCCTTAAAACCAACCATTCCCGAACTCAACAGAAACTAAATTTTTTAAAGTATTATACATTTGACCAGTGTGACGTCAACAACCATATACATTTTAGAAAACAACCCATGGCCACTTACTTGTTTGTTTCAATTTAAAATACATTTATACCTTTTGTACTCCACTTGATTTAAATCATCAGTGTTATTAGTTTATTAATCTGCTGAGTTTTGTGTAAGAGGCAGAGAAACTGAAAATTTTTTGACATAAATTTGAAACTTAAAATAAGAAAAAAGAATATCTAACTATGGAGGAGGCTTATTTTATTGCAAAACAAAATGTAGGATCATCTCCTTACTTAACAAGTTTAGAAGAAACAAATTTTGTTTTTGACTACAATCCACTGTAAATCTGGCAAAGGATCTGCATTTACGTCCTTACACTTACATGATTACTTTCATGTCATACAGTGTGCATGAAGTGACTTAGAGCTGGTGCTCTTCATGTCATACAGATTCCAGTGCTTGAAAGTCAGGTTTAACAATTTATATCTTCACTTGTTTTCGCAACTCAATGCAATGATTTTCAATGGAGGAATTAAATCATCTTAGTTTGGTCATGTTACAAGAAATAAATATTCAAGAAAGGACACAAAGTCTTTAAAAGGCTTCATGTATATATTATATATTTTTCATTACCAATTTTCTCTCTAATACTTTTTGGTCCATGTTCAAAATAAAAAACTTGTGTGCATAGTTGCACAGCAACCATTTTTTTTTTTTTTCTTTTCAAAAATTTTACACCCACAAGCACAAATATAATATTAGCATTATCAAAATTTGTTGTGCTGTGTCAGATGTAGTAAGGATTGCAAAGCTTAAAGGGAAACATTGGTCATGACTATGCTAGAACT
Source organism: Radix auricularia (assembly GCA_002072015.1). Lineage (NCBI taxonomy): Eukaryota > Metazoa > Mollusca > Gastropoda > Lymnaeidae > Radix > Radix auricularia. Next base: position 1,476,945 of record MUZC01000034.1, on the reverse strand, counting down.
TTTAAAATTTAAAGGTTAAACTCTTTTAAAACGCTGTAATCAGTAAAATAAAAGTCAAGATATTATTTTTTTTAAATAATAGAATAAATTAAATGAAAAGTTGTTCATTTTCAATCTTAAAAAGGAGAAAGCTGATGTCAATGTGAGTTGTCATGTAAAAGGCCAGCCAAATCATTCTTCATCTTTCACATTGCTGACTATGCAACTTGTATTGATAGAATTTTTTCTTAGCTTGTGGAAGGCACACTTATTTGACATAAATTATGTGCATGGTAAAATCTATTTATTTCATATTGATATCTCTTCATTTAAATGTATACAATGACAAAGTCAAAACCCCTTGAATATTTTTGGAGACATGAATAATTTTTTTTAACATTTATTAACTAAAAAATAATGTTAGAAAAACAATTGATAGTTGACCTTTGATGGAAAGTTGTTATGAAGCACTGGTGTTGTTGTTAGTGGTATTATTGTAGGAATATTTTTATGAAATTTATTCATCATTACCACAATGGGCTGATGTATTTTTAAAGAGGAAAAAAAAAATTATTACAGAACTATTCAAATTGCTTTTAAAAAGATGTAAAGCTGATGGAAACATCATTGACAACTCTATAGATAGTAACACTGTGTAAAAACTTACTTGTACTGTTCCTTGCTGTGTTGACAGATGATCACGTGTTCTTTAACATATCCATTGATATTACCAGACTCAACGCAAAGCTAGTTTTTCTTAAAGTACTACTTTTTTTTTCCTTTCATTTTTAAATTCTCTATAAAATCCTGCTGATCAAAGATTTTGTTGACATTTTGATCCAATATTGACAGATACCAGGTTTTTTTTAAAAATAAAACCATAAATAAAGATTCTTTAATTTATACGCATTCAGCATTAGCACAAATATTTAGTAAATACTAAGATTTAAATTTAAAAATACTTAAGAAAGTCAAGTTAAAACATTTATTTAATACTTGAGACAGTCGATTTCAAAGATTTATTTCATGTCTAGCTATTGTTGTTCAAATTCAAACATTGTTTGCTCATTAATAAAGAATTGTTTTTACTTTGTTAGGCTTTAGAAATGTAATGAAAGTTTTGTAATAATTTGTTAAATCTAGTGAGTTTACTCTTAATAATTTAATTCTGTTCTTTTAACTATAATCTATAATTCATATACATTAAGCTCTTACAGTATTTATCATTCCTTTAGTTCATATGGTTGTTGCTATTCAATGTGGTTTCCGTCAATCTGCCATTCCTAGACTTTATTCACAATATTTAATTACAATTACATCTATTTGAAAAGTTGTAGACTAATGCATTGGTATTATGTTAACAATCCTTGAATGTTCCTGTGTCCTCAGGTAAATTGTTGTGTGAGAATGTTAACTGCCATTAGTGTCAACAAAACTGTTATTAATAATGGCAAAACGTTGGATATTAAACACCAATGATGTATTATTATCAACACTTTCACTTAGCTAAATATTGGAGCATGTAGAAAAACTTCATCAAACACAAATAAGAAAGCAAACTGTTAATGTCAAATATAATTTTTTTTACTATTTCCAATCTATGAATTGTGCCATGAATTTTAATGTCAGGTATTGGTGTTTGTTGAAGGATAATAAATAATATCTATATCATCAATAAATATGGCCTGGATAGCCTTCTCCCTAAAACATTCTTGTTAACTCTCTAAAAAAAAAAAAACACAAGCAATGTTAAGACAACCTGATCATGGCTTGAGGGTTTGTACATAATATCATAATGTATTTGACACAAAATTGTAACCCTGGCATTCGTTTTGACTTCTCATTCATGTGTAAAATATGGCACTTATTAATGTTAACAATATGATATAAAATTATTTCTATCCAATGCCATTGTAACCCAAGTTTGTAACTTTTACATAACATTTACAGCCCTGTATTACAAAATTACAATATAATCCATTTTGTATTTCAGCCACAGCAATCAATAAGAATTAAATGACAGTACTCAAAAATGATGAGAGCTTAGCATTGTGCCATGTTAACAAGTTAGAGAAAAAATAATTATAAATTTGATTGAGATATTTTATGCAATATAACTAACTCTTCATCATGTAAGTCTAAAATTCAGATAATTATATTGTAGAGCAGCTTTATTCCTCATGGCATTTCATAACTTGTGTGCTTTCCATTGCGCTATTTCTTAGAAAACAAGTCTCTTTATAATTATAATTCAGGGTGTATAATTTCATTGGAGAATGTATGGTTGTATCTAAATTTGATCAAACAGCAGAAAATTTGAGGTATCAATACTGTTAGGAGCATTAAAAGTGATGTTATTTCTTTTATTAAAGGGAAACAGTCTGAACAACAAAGTCTTACTCTATTTCCTGCATGAAAATTATTTTTCGGATTCTTTTTTTCCGTACTAGAACCAACAAAACAGTCACACAAAAGTAGTTGAGTTGAAGTTTCGATTAAAGCCCATGAGTTGATCTTTAGATATCCACTGAGTTTCATGATGGATAAAAAAAAATCTTACTCACATCATAGACACATTATTGGTAAATATAACCTTATGTGACAAACCTTTCTGACTTTGCTAGCAGCTGTCTGTATTTAACATTATGCTTTTTGCACATTTGCTGTGATATGGTACAAGGAAAAAATATATTTCAACTAAAACGTATACAACTGAATATCGGACATGTAACCAAGTAATAGCTACAGGTAAATTTATTTTGCCTTTTTTGTTATGTATGAATATATGCATGAATTGATTCAATAAAAGTGTCCTGTATAAATTATATTGCGGACATTTAAATGTTGCAAAAATTAAAACATAAATCTCTCTGGTCATTTATTGATTGAACTAAGTGATGTTAGTTTATTACGCTCTCCTAGAAACTAATTTACACTTAATATATTAATTAGTAAACTGTATTTATTCTAAATTAATTTGATTCTAAACCAAAAAAAATGATTTGGCTGTTAGCAGACAAAGTTTGTTGAGCAGATAAAATAAGATAAGTTTTGCAACATTGTAAAAACAAGGAAAATTGGCACACTTCTGGAAAGAATTTAATTGATTAAAGTTAAATTTTTGTTTTTGGATATTTTGTAAGAAATATGGCAATAGACTTAATATTAATCGTGAAGACTATTTTGACAAGATCAGAAATGCATTTGGCATTAGACTCATTGTCACTTTTGAGAGTTTCAATAATTTGTTCACAAATGGGAGTTTTTAATTGTCTTGGACAAATTATCTAAACAATAAATAATATAAATATATTGTAAAAAATATATTTGCATTTTATTTACCCCATCTCAGAATATGCATAAATTTGAAATTGTTAGTTTTTTTGTTTTTTTATTTTAAAAATGTATTTGTGCCTGGGTCATCGCTATTAGTTAGTATTACTATTACAATATTGTAAGGCATAACCATTTATACTTAAGTGTCAAAATAAAAAACCAAAAGTTAATTTTTGGGTAATTTTTATTTAATCGCATTTTATAAATTTGTTTTTTCAGATCACTTATTCAGTAATGTCCACAGATTTATAATCTGTGTAGGCATAAAATAATTATTGGTTGTAAGTTGTAAGTTATTTAACTTATAATGTCATGCCATAAATTGTGAGGGCAAAAAATTTACATTATTTTTAATGGAGGTTTGAACAATTTCTAAAGTATGACTTTCCAAATGACATGATTTCACTAACTGTATGTGGCCAGTTAAAGAGCTTAATACATTTTTTATAGTTATATATTTTTACGATTATCCTTTGGTTTTGAAATGTAGTTCTAAGGGTGTGAACAAGCTTGATTATACATGCTTCAATATCTTATTTCTAAATTTTATTTAGAATATTCATTTCCCTGTGTTTCACCTGTCAGGACATTCAGGTTTTTAAAGCAGCACGTGTCTGGTTGATGCATGTGTTTATTGTACATTTATTTAATTGAAGGAAGATATTAAAATTTATTAAGTGATCATTAAAAAATAATGTTTATCCCAGCCATCAATCTCATGTTTTTTGTTTTATCATATGGGACATATGATGCTTAAATGTGGTTTATAATAAATAGACGACTTCTAATTCTAAAAGTTCAATATGTGTAGGATTTAACTCAAGTAGTGTAAATGGAAATTTTAGATACAAGTATTTAAATCAAAAACAAATATGCTAGATTACATTAAAAGTTAAAAACCGTTTTTAAAACATTCAAATAAATTAAATGCAAACTTTTCACAAACAACTTTTATACTCTAATTATGAAGTTCAATTTATTTGTTTTAAATCATTAGGATATGTAGAAATGAAACTCATAATACAGGAATTTAACACAAATTTCAATGTTTTTAAAAATCCATTTCACTGGCATTGTGACATTAAGTCAAATACTTCATAAAAACAGTGGTCGAGTCAGAATAACCCACTTTTATCAAATAAAGATTAAAAAATTAACCAAGAAATCAAATATTGCTCCAAAGTTTATTTTTAAAAAACTATTGCTCTTAATTAACATGTAGCAATAATAATTTACATGGAGGACATTTTAAAAAACACTGAAATAATCATTTTAAATTTATTTTAACATAAATTATTTTATTTACAAATATTTTATTTTTTTTTGCTTTATGAAAACGTTTTGACATAAAATTACAATATTTTCTATAACTTATATAAACAATATAAAAATTAATACGTTTTTATCACAGATTAGGAAGAACAAATATAAAAGTCACAAAAATATATCTACACAATTTTAATTTGCCATCACAAATTGTTCCTTGAATCAATATTTCTCAATAAAGTTTGGAACTCTAATACTCAGTGAAATCACTTCAAATTCGGCAATAATTCTTTACGAATGAAAAATTAATACGAATACTAAATTATTTTTACATTGGATTGTAATACAGGGTGACAAAAAAAACGGTCATCACCAAAAAACAAATAAATTCCAAAATTTTACTTAGATCGGCACAAAACGTTAGGTACATTAGGTCAAGCCTGTGTAGCAGACATCTTCAAAGTTTCAAGTCTGTACAACAAAAACTCTTTGTTTCACTGGCGCTCCAAAATGAGCTCCCCGGCACTGTGCCAGACTTCCTTGACAATGCCTGGTCATCTGTTGTCAGGTCACGTGAACTAAAGAACAATATCTTATGGGGAAGCACACCGCTGAGCACTGTCCATTACACTCGGTGAAGTGAACTGCCTGGGTCGCCATCTCCAAACATGGCATCGTTGGACCATTCTGGTTCAAGGACGACAACGAGCGGTCTGTAGCAATCAACACTGAGCGACATGTCCAGGAGCTTGGCAAGTTCTGGACAGCACTTGGTCGATGGAAAGGAGTTGTCACGGTCCTTCAGTGGTTCCAGCATTATGGTCCCACACTTCAAACAAATCATTGCCATGGCTACAGCAGTGTTTCCTTGACAGACTGATCAGCCGCAAATGTGACCCAGAATGGTCATCACATTCACCACACCTGAACCCCCCCCCCTCCCAGATACCTTAAAGACAGGGTATATGGCAACAACCCCCAGACTATCCCTGACCTGAAGGCAGAAATCACAGCAGCAATAAGAGGGATTCTAAGGGAGGGATGCCTGAGGGACATCAAGAACTTTGTCAGCTGGATCCAAATTTGGAGCACATATTGAAGCGCCAGTGAAAAAAAGAGTTTCTGTTGTACAGACTTGAAACCTTGGAGATGTCTGCTACACAGGCTTGGCCTAATGTAGCTAAAGTTTTGTGTTGATCTAAATAAAATTTTGGAAATTATTCATTTTTTGGAGATGACCGTTTTTTTGTGTCACCCTGTAATTGAATCCAAATGTTCTAATTTGTGCCCAAATAGTGTTTCTGAGCATTCATTCATTTGAATTCTGAGCATTCAGTTAATGTGATTTTTTGAATTTGATTTCCACTCATCATATCAAGTTTATGTTTTTATTAAATAATTCTACATGGATTAGGACATAAATGGTAGGGTGGTAACTAATTTGTTATTCATATGCAGTAGATCCATCTGAGTCAGTAGTTTTATTGAATTATTTATTAGTAGACTTACCACAACATACATTCAGAAATTTGTTTATGATTATATTTTTAGCACAATGCTTATTCTTTAGCTGTTTAAGTCAGTGTAACTTGTCAAATGATCTGACCACTCATTTTCTATTATCAACTTTTTTTGTTATTGTATACAAAATAAAAATATATTTCTTTTTCTATTTTTTTCAACATAATTATAACTAATTTTATATTTGTCATTAAACATAATACTGTATCGTAAGGGTTCTACTGAAAACATATCAGAGTTTAGAGTTTCTTAATTCATAAAGATAGAGAATCACTACTTTAAAAAAACAAACTTAAACAACCCTTTCTTGCAAACACCACTTTTTAAACATAATTTAATCAATTATTTTTTAAAAATATTTAGAGGTAATAATTCTTTCCTTATCCATATTGATGACTGAATTCATTTTACTTAAGTTGAAGAAAAAACAAAAATATATTAACACATGCCTATAAGAAAGAATCATGAATCAGCAGACAGTCACTGATACTGGTAACAGAAGATGACCTAACAGCATTGACAGCAAAGTAAATTTATCAACAAATATTTCAATTACCATAACAAGAACACATAAAACTGATATTGATAGAGTGTAGCTGAATTTCCCAGTTAGATCCACTTCCTTGCAGAATTGAAAATAAAAGACTGTTTGCCAAAATGCACTGGACGATAATGGGCTGTAAGTAATGATTTTTAACAAAATATTATGAGTACCCTGTACATCTTCAATTAGCTTTAATTTAACTAAATATTTCATTGTAAGGCATCAATCAATAACTATTATTTCAAAAACTGAAGTTGCTTTTAAATATACGAAGTGATTTAGATTTCAGGAGATAGCTGGCTGCTCTTAATAATTTATTACAAGGTTAAGAAGAACTTACATGGACCGGGCAAATCTGCATTTTGACCCTGGCCAGTCCACCGCCCTGTTGTTGACACAAATGCTGAACTTGACATGTAGTGCTTCGGAACATCCTCAAAGTTTCTTGTCTCATATGCTCCAGGACCAGGAGATGGAGGTGTAGCAGGAAGGGGCATCGCTGGGGCTGATATACATAAATAATGTTTCCGCCTGTAACGTTAGTTGGGAAAAAATTTGTAACTGGAAAGGACAAAGTAAAATAATAATAATTCTTGACATAAAAAATGAATTCTTAAATTTTTGTTTAAAAAAAAAAAAGAAAATGAAGTGGGGGTGCCATTATATTATGTTTTAATTGTACAAAAATCAATTTGAAACAAATTATTTCAGTTTTTAAAAAACATAAATTGGTCTTCTTCTTTCTTCTTCTTCATTCTCAATATTGAATATTGAATTTTGCGTGCCACGAGTTTTGCGCCAATTGGCCCGTGGTCTCCGACCTCAGCCTGCTGTATTTTCTGGATTTGCTTCCATAGTCTTTGGTTAGCCAAGACCATCTGCAAGGCAGCAGTTGTTTTTGGCAAGTGATGCAGCAGTCACATGCCACGGCTGAGGGTTCCACGCATTACCCCGCCACTTTTCACCCATTTGGAGCTGGGTGGAACTCGGGGACGCCCTAGGCCCCGGGAGCAAGTCCCTGGCTTCCCATGGATTCGAACCCGTGGCCATCGGAGCGCCAGTCGAGCGCACTTGCCACTCGACCACCGCGGCCCCCATTAATTGGTCTAAAACTGTAGTCTTTTACTTCATTTATTTGTTGTCCTTCACTATGATTTACAAAATAATCATTCCAACAATAGGTCATGATGAACTAACTGCACAACAGTAGGTCATTATGAACTAACTGTACAAAAGTAGGTCATGATGAACTAACTGTACAAAAGTAGGTCATGATGAACTAACTGTACAAAAGTAGGTCATGATGAACAAAATGTACAACAGTAGGTCATGATGAACTAACTGTACAAAAGTAGGTCATGATGAACTAACTGTACAACAGTAGGTCATGATGAGCTAACTGTACAACAGTAGGTCATGATGAACTAACTGTACAAAAGTAGGTCATGATGAACTAACTGTACAACAAAACTTAAGCTATCTTAGGTTAGAGCAACAAGAAAATACATACGGAAAAATAAGTTTTGGTGGATGTTCCACTGGTCCATCAGGATCATATGCCCCAGGTCCTGGTATCTACAAAACACAAGTATTAAGAATTTAATCGGTGCCCCACTCAAGCATGGGCATCATTTTTAAAACATAATCAATCATTTTTTGTTGAATTTAAGTGAGGTCTACTTGCATTATCTGTTTTAGCCTGAAGCTGTCGTTTTGACTTGGACTTAAAACTTGAAAATGGTATTTTTGCACTGTTGTGGAGTATTTGATCACTCACATTGTATTGGCCTGTGTCAACGAAAAGAAATGAAATGTAAGAGTAAAACCATTCCTAAATAGTTCAATTTTTAGTAAGAGGTGAAGGGATATTCTAATACACAAATATATTTTTACATTTAACATAAAAAAGATGTCTGTTTACCAAAACTTGCCTTAATCTGCTTCAGCTGGTTAATGTTTTTTTAATTTAAATTATTTGAAAGTAAAATCACACCATCTATTGTTTTTACAAAAATAAAAGATCTTGTTTCATTATAGATTTGAGTTTTCCATTGATCCAAAACACTTACCCAAATCTTTGATAATGACAGGGCTTACCTGGAGCTGGGTTATTTTTCTGTTCAGACAATTCCATGAGCTCACGCTTTGATTTTGATTTGAATGACGCATTGGCAGTCACATTATTACTTTTCCCAACATTGTATTTTAATACCTTAAATAAGCAATACAAATATTAAAGCAGTCCTGCTAATTTCAATCAAATCACAAGTTAAACAAATGCTGCAAAAATTATGTTTTAAGAAGTTGTAGAAAACTTCTTTTTGAATAAACAAAATGTAGGGCATAGGGCTGCGGAAATTCATTATTAATTTTTCAATTAATCTGTACATTTTTTATCGATTAAAATTATTTTAATCGATAAAAAAGCGATGAAATTTAAAGAATTTTTTTAATTTATCAATAAACAATTAATAAGTTTGTTTTTTTTACCTATAAACTTCTCTATTAAAAAAAATTAAACTGTAAACTTTCAAATAAGCTGTTTTTATTAGGATAATTATATTTCAAAAAAATAAACATTGTTTAATTAACAATAACAAAATTTAAATTCATTGACATATTATATTGAATTACTTATATTTAAATATATCTCCTAACAATATTATATTTTTTAATCAAATACTTAAGTTATGGGCATTTTAAAAAATGCCCTAAAAGGGCAAAAAATGTAAAGGAAAACAACATAGTGAAAAAGTGATTATGAGGTCTTAGGAAAAAAAATCATAACTTTTGAACCTCTTGGGATAAAAAGATGATCTTTATGTTTTTGTTGATCATCAAACAATTTCTATACAAATTTATTACTATTATATTTTTAAAATTTAATTTGAAATTTTCATGAAATTGCCTAAACTTTAATGCCTTATTTAACTTATTTTTAATGCTATGTTTTAAAAATTGCCTGTTTTTGTTATTTCCCTTAAAATTTTCAATTTAATAATGACATATATCTTTATTTTTAGCTTTAATAAAATTATCAATTAATTAATGGATAGTTGTTCAAAAGTTAACAATTAAATTTAAATTCTTATTCTTCTTCTTCGTTCTCAATATTGAATATTGAGTTTTGCGTGCCACGAGTTTTGCGCCAATTGGCCTGTGGTCTCCGACTTCAGCCTGCTGTATTTTCTGGATTTGCTTCCATAGCCTTTGGTCAGCCAAGACTATCTGCAAGGCAGCAGTTGTTTTTTGGCAAGTGATGCAGCGTTCACATGCCACGGCTAAGGGTACCACGCATTGCCCCGGGAACAAATCCCTGGCTTCCCATGGATTCGAACTCGTGACCATCGGAACGCCAGTCGAGCAGGCTTGCCACTCGACCACTGCGGCCCTCAAATTTAAATTAATTGATTTGATAACAGCCCTAGTATGCCAACAAATGAATTTTTTTTTATTTGAATTAATGTAAGTCAGTTTTTCCTTATTTTATTTCCTTGAATATACCTGGGTTTTTTCTTCATTTTTTATTATTAAGCAAAATCATTGTGCTTATTCAAGATTAAACAAATATTGGTCAAAATGAAGCTCTCAAAAAATCAAATTTGGTAGAATTAAATTAATTAATATCAGTTTAAGAGCTAAAACAGAAAAAAGCAATCCTTAGTACAGAAAGAGAGTGAATAGCTTTATAAGGCTTTTTATTCTCAAGAGACCAAAGAACAAAGAAATAGCTTTGTGGTATGGGATTTCCAAACTGAAGTTATTTATTAATGTTTAGATGTGTTATTTCTTATAAACAATTATGTACCTGAGTAAGATTAAAATTAGTTATAAATTACAGTCTAAAATAGTTTTTTTAATGAACTTGCAATGACAAAACATTTTTAAAATGTGAGAAAATTATGACATTTTACTGATCTCTCTCCATAATGCTATTTTATTAATACTGTTCATTTTTAGCAATCACACCATATTTTAGAATTTATACTTGTATATTTCCAATTTTTATCTATATAACTTTTATGGCTGATTTTTCACTCTACTACATCACTGGCAAGAACCTATATAGAATGTATATATTACTAAAATAGTGCATGTTAAAGCAAGAAGAAAGTATAAATAAGATTTGGGGAAGGGTTCATTATACTTTGAAGAAGCCTTAACAGATATTTATATAAAATTGATTGAATTTAATATTCCTACTTCATGAATTCTACCCTATAATGATGAAGGAGTTGGGTTTTTGAACCTAGCCTCTAAAATATACAATCGACAAATGCACTTGCAAAATTGTCATTGAATTCTACACTTTCCTGTTAGTACTGATGAAAATGTAAAGTCTAGAAGTTTGCCAATTTTAATAAATGAAAATAGCCATTCACCTCATATGTGTTTGGAGCAGGAATTCCATTGTTTTTTTCAACAGTCTTTGCTATTGGAAGCTGAAACAATCTCTCAACCTGACATCTATTGAAATCTTTTCTAGTACTGAGAAGACTTGGGAGTGCATAGATGCCTGGTCCAGGTCCACTTGAGAATGTATAGTTCAATTGTCGCTTAGACTGCATCGATAAGAGAAAACTGAATTTAATTTAGGTTTAAGTTATCAATTTCAGTTTGGCCATTAATTATCTTTACAGATATAAATATAGTTACAAATTGAAGCTAAAATAAAATAATGTCATATATTTTTACAGTATAACTTGAACATACAATGCAAACATTTGTTAAAAATAAAAAATAAAATGATAGCCAAGATAAAACAATTTACAGAAAAAAAATATTAACAATAAAATATTGGGACACGGTGGTCGAGTGGTAGCGCTCTTGACTGTCGTACCGATGGTCACGAGTTCGAATCAACGCGAAGGCGAGGATTTGTTTCCCGGGGCCTGAGGAGTCCCTGAGTCACCGAGCTCTGAATGGGTACCTAACTAGACAATAGTTAGGCGGCTGGGGTAATGCGTGGAACCCCTATAGCCATGGCCTGTGACCGCTGCATCACTTGCCAACAGATCATCTCTCATGGTCTGTGGACGCAATTATCTTCTGCATAGAAGGAGCGTCTGTATATCTAAGATAAAATAGCTGGACAGACACAAAATAAAAAATTTATAAATTTTGTTGCTCAAGAATCATACATTTTCAGTACATGAATCATTAGTCAGACAATACAGATTTTTTTTACAAAATGTTGTGTACTGTTAATAAAGGCAAAATCTATATTTCCAAAAATTAATGCATTGTATAGTATTGCACATTTAAATAATTTTTTTATTGCTATTCAACATATTTTTTCTGCTACAAATGTTTTTGCATTTCTTTGAGCCAACTAAATAGTGTGTTGATAAGATATAATCATATTCTAAGTTTAACCTTAGAAGCAAATGATCCAGTTCCCTTCTTAGAAAGTGATGGGTTAGTTGTGTCTATTATATTTACATCACTGTATGTGCCTGGAGCTGGTGCTTCTGTCTGCAATATGAGATAATGATAAATATTATTGCCAAAATATAAAGCTGAAAATTATAGCTTTTAATCAATAACTTACTGTGAAATAAAAAAAATGGTATCCTTAATTCGCTAAAGAATAAAATGACATTATTTTGTACCATAAATGAGTCATCTTTAAAGCGTTTTGCTTTTGTTAAGAAACCTCTCTTGTCACTATTTTCAGTTATTACTGTTTGATATTTTGTTGGTATAGAAGCATTTGCAGCAACGATTGCGTGACCTGAAATAATTACATTTATATTATGTGAACATACAGAAATAAAAAGATACTCAGGATATCTCATTTTATTTATTTTTGCCCATCCTCATATGACCAAAAAGGTACATGCCTTTTTTTCCCTTTTCATCCTAAGAGATAAATATCTGACTGATTTATTTGTTGTTTTTTTAGTGGCCTTAGTGAAGTGAATGATTTTGATTAATCATAATACTCATAATCAATAAATTATAACAAAATGTATCTGTACTGCAACTACATTCACTGTACCTAATTAGGTTAAAACCTATATCTCCGACCGGGCCGACCTTATCGGCGGCCATCCAAACCCTAAAATCTTCAATTTTCAGAAATTCTAAAGCTATACCTAACCCAAACCCTAAAAATCATCAATTTTTCGAAATTCTAAAGCTAAACCTAACCCAAACCCTAAAAAATCGGAAGAGACGCGACGCTCCGGTCAGAGATATAGGTTTTAGCCCCTAATTAAATTATTTAAATAATAAATAAATAATAAACAACTACTAGGACTACTACTACTAAACTTAAACTACTAACTACTACTAGTACTAGTAGTAGTATTACTAGTTCAAAAGTTGAATTTAATTTTAATAAGTAACAGCTTTTTAAAATTGTAAAGGTTCCAATAAATCTTAATACCAAATAACTATTGGAAACATTTACATTATCTATTTACTATTTAGCTACCTTTGTGAATATGCCCCGAAGGTGGTTTATTCCGTTTTGCATAGTGACTATCAACCAATTTCACTCCGTCCGCCATGTCTAAACAATGACCTTCTCACCCTTTTTCGACAAATATGCCGCGAATATTTTTTTAAAATTATGATTATTAAGATAATATTTTATATGTTTAAATTATGCGTTTAGTTGTGTTTTATTTAGCTTATACATATTTCTGATTCTTGTGTCCCCTAATCAAAGTATATATTCAGTGCCAGAGACTGGACTAAGAAGTATTATTGCGCGACATCAAAGGTTAAAACACTTGGTTACGAGGTCAAACGTTATCTTCTGCTGTAATTTTTCCATGTTCATTTTGCAATAATAGTTTATGTAACTTCAAAATAATAAATATTTATGCTCTATTAAAATTGTAACAAACTTAAAATTATTTTCTTTTGGTTTTTCTTTATTGGTTTCATTTAATTGTATTAAAAATGTTGTATAACAATATATAGCTACCTTGACCTTCCGAGGGGACAGTTTCGATATCTTGTAATGTAATCGACTACCTTAAATTGATACTCATTTCCAGATTCTCGCAATGGTCTACAAGACATTTCAATGTGTTATTTATAACTATTTTACTTATTACGTCATAACACACACACACACACAAACAAATTCAAAATTGTATTAGATTCAAAGGCAGTGTCATCTTATTTAGAAGAAAGTGAATTTACTAGAGTAACACCATTAGTTAATTCACTATTACTCAAGACTCAAGGGGATAGAAAAACAGAGAGCAGAGTATTACTTATTTTTTAACTTTAATTAAATGCATAAATTATAATTTAGAAATACAACACAATCTTGTATAATCATTGGGAAAAGATATTGTTCCATATGCAAGAATAAGTCCTCCCAATCAGGCCCATCTCGTATTCATTTTGGTATGGGGGCAGTCTGAACTAAAAAATAAAAATGCAAGGCAGAAAGCTCTTATTTTTATATTAAATCAACAGTAATGAATACATTTCATTTTAATCCTTCATTGTATTTATTTACATATCTGTATAGTGGTGTGACAACAACTTTGATACACTTTCTTTTTTTTTAAATTACAAATGTTGTTTTGTTTATGTACATTTTTTAATTTATTAAACAAACGTGTTCGCGGAATTTCCCAGACTTTTAAAAAATTAAATTCACATTCAATGTTGATCATTATTTTTTTAAAGTATAACAATTTTGCACCCCTTAAAATGTGATCATTAATTTAAAATATAATTGATTATCCTAAGCGAGAAACTTTTGGTCTAGAAGAGCCATAAACACCACATATTTTGAAAAGTAATTCTGTGTACATTATGTTTTACAACTAAAAATTCAAGTAAATGTGTGCATTTCGTGTAATTTCAACACTAAAAGTACAATAATTATTATGTACATGAATTATTTTAAATAACAATGTTTTTTTAAATGCAATTAATATGTTGATCAAAGGAGTCTGAATAAACTTTTTTTTTTATACTTGAGCATTTGCCTGAGAGCGAGATGCAACCATCAATAGAGGCCCATCTGGTTTGCGAGCCATGGTTTCCCGGTCGATGTACTTATTTCTGAAACTTTACAAAAAGACCTGAACTAAGAGGAAAAATGGTATCGAAATATTAGTAAAGTGTAATCGACTTAATATGCCATAGGCTTTTATTTTTCAATACATGAAAATAGTAAAAGTGCGACATCTGTGACCTAGTTTATTTTGCTAGCCAATCAGTGCTCGAATTCGGGAAAAGGCGCGTGTTTAAAATATTTCCCGAAGTTAGAGCATTAACTTAGCATAACTCATTCCAGCATTTGGGGAAGCTACACCTCGACTATTGTCTGACACCATTTACTTGATAAAACAATCGGCGCCTATTTCTAAAATGTCCTCTGTCTCAGTGTTCCGTTACAACGATGCACAACTGAACACTCTAATGAAGGCGGCTAACTTAAATGACGAGAATCAGGTAATTGAATTTATTGCGTCGTCATTATCATTCTTATTATGTAACTTAGTAAATTGGCATTGGTGATTTATAGAAGTGTATTTTCGCTAAAATGCTAAAAACATATTATACTACACTAGCTTTAAGATTTAGGCTTTTAAAAAATTAAACACTTGACTCTTTTTTTTCCAACTAAGTTGACTAGAATGACTGAAATTAAACTTATTTCAAAAGAAAGGGAAAAAAAGATGACGTGGCCAGTGGGCGTCTCCCGCGCTTTCTTTGTCTCTAAAATTGTCACCTTTATTGTAATGTCCTTCATTATTTCAGGCACCAGTTTCAAA
The DNA here is from genome assembly GCA_002072015.1 of Radix auricularia. Classification (NCBI taxonomy): domain Eukaryota; kingdom Metazoa; phylum Mollusca; class Gastropoda; family Lymnaeidae; genus Radix; species Radix auricularia. The sequence continues at coordinate 1,461,546 of MUZC01000034.1, read as the reverse complement.
ACTAGGCCCACAAACACCACGTAAGCCTCTGGGAACAAGTAATCTACAGGTAGGTGAAATAAAATTGTACTTGTATAATAATCAGTTGTAAATAGTTTTAATTTTTAATGAATGTTAGTCAGTTTCAGTTACTTATTAGTAACTTATTACTATTATTATTCTAAAATTTTGTGTTTGGTTATAGTTATAGCACTTATAGAATCAAGTTGTACCTGGCATACACAGACCAAATAGTTCATAGGCTACTGAGTAGAAACCATAATTACATGGTTAAAGCTTTCAAAGAACTTGAAAATGCCTCTGCCAAGGCTGGTCTCCTTATAAACAAACCAAAGACGAAATACAAGATTCTCTCACCAAACCAAACACCAATACTGATAACATAAAAAAAATGGCAGACGTCTCTCTGGTCGCCCAAGACTGAGGTGGATTGATGTGGGGTTCTACCATGGAGAAGGAATGCCATGGAACGATCCGAATGGAAGAATGTGGTAGAGCAGACCAGGACCCTTCATGGGCTGTAGCAGTGTTGTGAACTCAAGGTGCCAATTTTTCCCAGGCAGGAGCAAATTTCCCAAATTAGACTAAAACTAAAAGTTCTCACATGCATTAAATCCTGTTGGCGAAGCGTGGATAAAACATCGCCAACACATTTTAAAAAAACTAGGCACGCTTAAAATAAACAAGTATAACGTCACAATTAGCGTGTAAAAACACCTAGCCAACACGTTTAAAAAAAACAACAGACCTAGAAGCAAAATAAAAAACCTAGCAGTTAGACATGCTATAAATTATAAAAAAAACAAATACCACAACCACCCCCACCCCCCTAAATAAAGGTAAACACTGGGCTGTAGCACCACTAATGATGTTTTGGAAAATGTGTTAAATTGTATTTTCAGTTTAGCAATTCTTGTCCTGTTATATTTATGCATTTTATTTGCCCCTTTAATATCAAGCAGGTGAACAATTTGAAACAGCAGTTAATAAATATGAGACATAATAATTACTGATTTAGTTGTGATCTACAGAATTTCTCAAGGAATAGGTCTAAATAGGACTTCACATTGATAATAAATTTTAAATAAATAGGGAGAGAATGGGTAATTTTATCTCCTACTTCAGTTAAGTGCTTGACTTAATCTTAGTCTTAGAATATATTTTTTTCAAACTTGTTTAAAAACTTCTTGAACTTAACTGGGTCCTGGGGAACAAAATATTCTTTTTGACTAACAAACATACATTCTAAATCAACTTTTATGACATTTTTTGTAACTAAATTTCAAATTGCTATAATTAATTTACAATATTCCTTTTAAAGTCAAATCAGTACATTCTGTACCGAGCATTTATATAACCAGGATCTCTATGGTGTCCCAAAATTCCTTAATTTCTTGGCTATCTGAAATTTTAGATTTGGTCTAAGATTACATTACTTATTCATAATTTTGTTACTAATTGCAAGTTTTTCCACTGTCATTGCATTTCAAGGCCTATTGAAGACAAAATTCATATGGATAATTCCTATTTTTTTCCCTTTTGATTATGGGTATTAGGCTTTTTATCTTCATGAATCTACTTCATAACCAGATATTTATTAACCTGCTCACTAGATTTTCAATTTTCCATCCACTGGTTTTATATTATATTTTGTATTATATCATTTATCGACAATTATTCCTTTTTTTTTTCTTTAGAATGTGGTATTGGCTCAAGATTTGGATAAACAAGTTATTAAAGCCACAGAGGTAAAGCAATTTATAATTTAAGATTATAAAATAAAATCTTTTTGCCATTGTTTGATGGAATTAGCATGGAAGTAATTGTTGGGTGGCTATGAACTTATAGAAATTGTGTAAAATTCATATACATTATTATTGTCATACTGACTTCATTTTTTAGGCTAAGAATTATTTTACGTATCCAAAGCGACGTTTTGAGTTAATTACTATATTTACCTGTAGTTTAGTACTATAATTTTTATAATAAAGAATAGGAAAATCTCATTTTTTAAAATAGTAAAAACTTAGCGCATTGAGCGATACCACTAGCGCTGGGACAATGGCAGCCATTGTCGGAAGTCGAATACATTATTTTTCAAGCATTGAAGAGTTTTTTTCTTTCCGAGCTCTCATTTCTAATGAGAATGGCATCTAGGGACGCTTAATATCAACAGACCTGCATTCATTTATAATATATATTGAAATAAAACATATACATTTAGACTCATTTTCCAAAAATAATATACAGTGGAACCTTTCATGAGTACAAATTTTTCCACACAAATTCAGTGTAAAATACAATAATGCGTTCCATGCTTTAAAAATATATTTTTTTTTTAAAAATATAGATTTTAAAAAATAAAATTGCTTACGAGTTTTTAGTGTGTATCAAATTGAAATACAATTTAAAGTTGAAACAAATAACAATTGAATTTATGACAAATAATTAATCCTTTTTAACTAAAAAAATAAACTGTTTAAAGACATTGGTTTTTGCAGATGCTTCAAAATTTGAAGAAAATGTGTCATTACCATTATGTAGACATTCTTTACACTCCCCGTGAAACATCAATCTCCTTAATTTTTTGATTTTGAAAAATTGTATGTGCCCGCTAGATTAGCTATGTTGACACCTTGTTCTCGCTTTTCAGTGATTTTATTTATTTCAATGGTTATTTTTAAACTCTTTAGAATGTCTTGTATTTTTTTTCCTTCTGAGAAATTTTTAGCACACGAAAAAAACAAAATAAATACTGCCTAAATACAAATTACTTCACGTCCGGAAACAACACGCGTACAGACTAATGCATTGGGGCAGAAGTCCCAGTGCACAGATGAATGTCAGGGGAAAGGGGACTTCCTCTTTCTGCGTAGCTCATTATGTGAAAAGACGTGCTTGATCTGCGAATTACTACTACTTTAGTGTAAGTGATTAATTAAAAAAGACCCAGTTCACTATTCACTGTCAGTGGTGGAAAGTTGTGTAGTGTCAACTCAAGATTTTGACATGCAAGAGAGATTAGCAGCTATGGTTCTTTTTAGTTTTTTGGAATGTTTTAGGGGTCTCTAAATGCTCGTTTTTTAATCAGTGCAATTTATGTTACAAATAAAATATTTTTACAAATAACTTGTCTTGTATGCTAATTAAATTATTCTACATTGAATAAATTGATGGCAGAGAAAGTAAAACTTTCCATATTTATCTTTTTGAAAATTATAATTTAAATAAAAAGTTGAATTTTTATCTTCATGAAGGCAGGAAGTGATGCTCCAATTATTTTCTTTCTTTTATTATGAAACACCTGCACTATTTTTGTAGTGCTTGTCTGTGGGGGGTCAATATTTTTCTTTATTATGTTTGGGCTCTTTGGTTATTTACAAGTTCTAGAAGGATTGTGGCTGAACTGCTTAAAAACCATTAGCAAATTTATCTTTATTTGCTCACAGCAAAAACAGGCATCAAAGAAGGAAATTGAAGAAGAACCCTTGCTGAAAGAAAACCCTGGAAGATTTGTCTTGTTCCCCATTCAGTACCATGACATCTGGCAGATGTACAAAAAAGCAGAGGCTTCATTCTGGACAGCAGAAGAGGTGGATTTATCTAAAGACCTTGATCAGTGGGAAAAGCTGAAACCAGATGAAAAACATTTTATTTCCCATGTCCTTGCATTCTTTGCAGCAAGTGATGGGATAGTCAATGAGAATTTGGTAGGTAGTTAAATTTTATGAAGTTTTAAAGTTTATTTAAGACATGGGGCATTGAAGAACATAGTCACAAAGGTTATTTAAAAGATCCTGTTTGGAATTTAATTTCTTTTTTCTAACTTCAGGTTGAAAGATTCAGTAAAGAGGTTCAGGTGACAGAGGCTCGTTGTTTTTATGGTTTTCAAATTGCCATGGAAAATGTGCACAGTGAGATGTATAGTTTACTTATTGATACCTACATCAAAGATCCAAAAGAAAGGTGAATAAACTGATTTTTTTTTTTTTTAAACTTATTTTTTCAAGATTTTCTTAATAGTTGTAAATTGATTTTGCTTATTTGATTTATTGAACATTTTTCAGAGACTTCCTGTTCAATGCAATTGAAACCCTTCCTTGTGTGAGAAAGAAGGCAGAATGGGCCATTAAGTGGATTGGTGATGCTGAGCATCCATACAGTGAAAGAGTTGTAGCTTTTGCAGCTGTGGAAGGGATTTTTTTCTCTGGATCCTTCGCTGCAATTTTTTGGTTGAAAAAGAGGGGGATTATGCCTGGCTTAACTTTCAGCAATGAGCTTATCAGCAGAGATGAGGTAATTAAACATAAGAGGAAGTATTTTGGTGTCCTACTTTTTTTCTAGTTTTGTGTGTGCACTTGTATACAACTGCTTGATAAACAATCTGCCAAACAATATAATAAAAAGTGTGCATGTGTTATTATTTTTAAAGGGAAGAAATGGGGATTCTTGCAAACCTTGGTTCATAGGTGAATGATAGTGAATATGCCATCAAGCTCTTGTATTACTGCTTCAGTTATTTTCATTTTCATAAACTGAGGAATGCTCAGTAGACAATCATGTTAAGTTGCCTGTGTATATGTTTTCTTGATTTTTTTTAATTATTTTTTTACAGGGACTTCATTGTGATTTTGCTTGCCTGATGTTCAAACATTTAATCAATAAACCATCTAAAGACAGAGTTTATGAAATAATTAAAGATGCTGTTGCCATTGAACAAGAATTCCTTACAGATGCCCTGCCTGTCAACTTGATTGGTATGAATTGTGAGCTGATGAAGAAGTACATTGAATTTGTTGCAGACAGACTTCTAGTTGAGCTGGGATGTGAAAAAGTAAGTCATTTGCAGGAATCTTTCATATGAGTGGGTGTTCAGCTAGTTCTAAAAATTTTACCTTAAAGATTGACATTCATAATATTTGCGTACTGTTCACAATAGTTGAAAGGTGACCGGCAAATTTTATATTTATATATATATAGTGCTTGTGTAAACTGTTTATAAATTCTTTTCAGATTTATAATTCAGAAAATCCATTTGATTTTATGGAACACATATCTTTAGAGGGGAAAACGAATTTCTTTGAGAAGAAAGTTGGGGAATATCAGAAAATGGGCGTCATGAACAAGTCACCAACCAGCCATCAATTCTCCACAGATGAGGACTTTTAATTTGTGCTAATTTCCCAACCTATTGATCTCAGGTCATTCATCCCATTTGTTTCAGTGTATGCTTGTGATAGTAAAGGTGTGTGTGAGTTTAACCACCAGATTTCATGACTTGTTTTAGATCAGCAAGTTTTTTAACTAGACTAAAAGGATGCTTGTAATGTGTGTCACCCTTGTAAATTGACCCTTTAAAAGAATGCCATTTGTGTTCATTAAATGATTATGCTTTTTAATATAGTAGGTTTTAATTTCTCACATATTGCATCAAGTCATTAAGTGGCACACTTTTTTAAAGTGCTTTATTTAGTTAGATTTTTATTACTGGTAGCTCATGACCTGCATAATTTTTAAGTTGTTCCCCCTTATTGTTGATGTTATTTTACTATCTATATTGTACATATTACTATGTCTATATTAATTTATTTAAAAAAATCCTTTTCATTAATAATTTAACTTGTTAATTTCAAGGCTTGTTTTGTCAAGTGTTCTTTTTTTCTCTCACCCACACTAATACATACCAATCGAAGAAACACCATTTAAGATTTGATTGTTAGCTTTATTTGTCAAATCTGGCATATTCAAATGACAATGAAAGACTAATGATACCTGTATAACTAATGAGATCTTTTCTCAATTTATAAGAGGAATTTTTAATTATAAACTGATGTGTTGCAATGTTTGTATCTAATTTTCTTAAAATAAAGTTCCACTTCCATTTTTTAACTCTTAAAGTGCCATAAGGTTTTTGGAAATCTTCCGCCTCAGTCCCGTAAGGATTTCCCGTATTACGATCAACCGGTTATGAAATTAAAAAATTTGCGTAAAATCCATTTATAATATTGTCATACTGACTTTTTAAGGCTAAGAATGGCTATTTTACGCATCCAAAAGACCGTACTGAGTTTGAAACAATATTTACCTGTAGTTTAGTACTATTATTTTAGTAATAAAGTATAACAAAAACGTATCTTCGAAAAAAAAACCCCGTTAAAACTACCGAAAAACATCTCGAATCGAGCGATAACACTAGTGCCGCCATTGCCGGAAGTCAAATACACCGTTTTTCAAGCATTGAAGAGTTTTTACTTGCCGAGATCTCATTTCTAACGAGATTTGTATCTAGGGACGCATTACAACGCTTTGCGTTAAAAATTGAGTTAAAAATTCAAAATAATTCATTTTAAATTAGGTTGGTCAACCAGTTTTCCATAATTAAAATATTTAAAATACAGCAATGGCAAATTTATCACGTAGTAGTAGTAGTAGTAGTAGTGGGACGTGGTGGTCGAGAGGTAGCGCTCTCGACTGTCACACTGATGGTCACGAGTTCGAATCCACACGAAAGTGAGGATTTGTTCTCGGGGCCTGAGGAGTCCCCGAGTCACCCAGCTCCGAATGGGTACCTAACTAGACAATAGTTAGGCGGCTGGGGTAATGCGTGGAACCCCTATAGCCGTGGCCTGTGACCGCTGCATCACTTGCCAACAGATCATCTCTCATGGTCTGTGGACGCAATTATCTTCTGCATAGGAGCGTCTGTATATCTAAGATAAGATAAGATAGTATGGATTAAACTGAACACAGCAAAAGTATTTTTTTAAAAAGACATCACAGGCAACATAATAATTTAAATACAGTATGAACATGCAAGTTATGTCATATTTCAAAACTGAAACATACAATTTAGCTTCTTTTTTAAAAAAAAAAATCCAGTAAATGATTATATTAATCAAAATTTTTCCAAATCTTAATTGCTAAATAAGTAGTGGTTTCACTTAAACATAAGAATCTTGTGACAAATTTTGTATGTATATAATGAAAATTAATGTGACTGACCTAACAATTGAGGGTAGTCAAAAAATATTTCACTTTGAACAACAAAAAAATGTTACATTTTCTCCTTGGTATCAAGTCTCTCCTTAAAGTTGTAAAGCTAATCAGCAATTTATATGAGATGAAGCTTAAAAAAAAGATCAAATATATAAATTTATTGACAGGAAGAATACATCCCATTATGGCAGCTCATCCAGTGAGAACAGGAACATTTCATCAAAGATAGGCACACAAAAATCACCATACCCAATTAAATAATTACTGTAATTTTAATACATGGATCAATTTTATAAGTTTTTTTAAAAAAATATTTTAAAAGGCTACTTATTAAAACTAAGTGCTTTCAAATTCCCAGTACAGTTATTTGACAATTTTTTTTTAAATAATAGGACCTGGTGAATTCTTAATTTTGAACAGGATTTTAATTTATAAATATTATCATGGAAATAAAAAGAACAAACTATATTTAATAAATCACTTCAGAAAAAATCCAAGTTCAGTGGAGTAAATCCATAAAAGTAATATAAGTATAGTATAAGATTTTAAAAAATCAGATAGTTTAACTGGGAGACATTAGTTGTAACCATGTAAAACAAACAAGTATGACTACTGTAACTAAGTATAAAAGAAAAGTCTGCAAGTCTTGACTGCAGTAAATTATTGTAAACTAAAAATAAACCTGTCTTGAACTTCAAATAAGCAAAAGCTATCATTCAACACATTAAAGGGATTTTTTTTTTTAAAAAGACTTCTCCCAATATTGGTTAAATAGGCAATCTGTACCTCTTCTCCCAATATTGGTTAAATAGGCAATCTGTACCTCACTGCTATTCATATGCTGTTAAAATAATTTATAAAGACCTCTTCTCCCAATATTGGTTAATTAAGTAAGCAATCTGTACCTCATTGCTATTCATGCTGTTAAAATAATTTAAAGGTGATATGTCAAGAGATTATTTTAGTTAAGTGCTTAAATTTAAGGATTGAAATGAGTTTACATTATTTCTTATAATAAAATCACTGTCAGGACTCTTCTGACATGAAGAAGTTCAGATGCACAGAACATTGTCTATAATATTGATGATAGTGAAATTTATAACCCCAAAAATTATATTGTGTTTATAAAAACACATTATAACTCAGCTGCTGAAGTTTATCAGCTGTGATATAATATAACACAATTGTAAACATCTAGGGGGTTTTTGTGCCAATGCTAATCTCTGATGTATGTCAGTATACTAGAGTCAGACAGGTCTCAAGTCTCACAGATAAACCATTCAATTGCTTTAAAGATAATAACCATCAACAAAACAGATATATGGTGAGCTCTGATCTCAAAAGACAGACAGGTCAGATACCTCATAGCAGAGGTAAGCTCCTATAACACACATGTACAGCCAATGCAGAACATGCACCAGCCCCTAAATATGTTGAGAATTTTTCTGCCCAGTGTCAACCAGGTGATCCGTTTAACTCAGAGATGATGTGTCAGTTTAATAGAACAAGCAACAAACTTAAGAGCACAACTTCCTTCTGTCAGGTGGAAAAGCCTTCTCCTTCTTCTTCATCACAGCACCTGCAAATCTTGCACTTGCAGCACAGGATACAAGGTGCTGCAAGGAGAAGGAAAGGGGAAGCAACCAGCAGTAAAACACCAAATCCAGCAAATATCCCCACCACCTGGAAGAAATTTGAAAGTTGAACAAAATTTCATTAAGTCACTTTAAATAAAAATATTTTTTTTATAATTAAACAAAATGACTCCAAAAGGGGGGAGGGTGGTTAATTTTAAAAATTTTACACTTACATTTTAAGTTAAAATAAATATTTTTTTATTTTGAAACAATCATGCCTGCGATAAAATCCATAATGATTTAAATTTAGTACTGACAGGATCATTCGTGATTCAACTACATAAAATGGTAAAAGTAAAAAACAACACCTGGAGACAACAGGTGAACCCCTACCTGGGTCCTGTGCCATATTACAGAGGCTCTGGAATGTCCAAGTTTGTTCTTACAGGGACCTTTGTCATAATGTCTCAGCAGAAAGTCATCCTGGAAAATATATTAAAGGTATTTTAACTTGGTATTTATTAAAAAAATCTTTCACAGAGCTGTCCTTAAATTTAACTAAAAATTTGTATTGAATTCTTTTACATTTTTCTCAAGCCTAGAAAGATCGACATAGTGTTAGCGAGCATGAAATGCGAAACTAAATAATTCAAAATAAATTAACTTTGTTTAACTCTTTGTCTCCAGATCAACACCATGTATTAAATATTTAACTCTGCATTTTTGAAGGGCCCACGAGAGTGTCATGACTTCATAAAAACTCAATTGTTATATTTTAATTCCGAAGACAAAGTTAAAATTAAATTTCTAGTAGCATGAATATAGATATAAAGAAATTGAATGACAGTTTTCTGTGTGATTTTTTCAGGACTTAACTCATTAGCTCCTGATGCGACTAAATGGGTGAGTACAAATGCGTCTGTTCACATAGCAACGCACTAGCATTTTTAGTTAAAAATAGTCAAGCATCAAAATCTTGCTCTCCTCAAGACTTCTGGCTATTGTGTGATTCTACGAGATTTCAATAAAATTTACCGATATTTTAACCTTGTTTCACTTTCGATCCATGTGTGATTTAGTTTGGCTCGTCTATATCGAGTATGTATTCACCCGAAGGCCAAAAATTGCATTATCTTTAATCGTCATTTTTCACAGTGCATGTAAACTGAATTCTTTTCTTGATGCAGTTATCATTTTATTTTTTTAGAGAAATCATTATCTTTAGAAATGAAAAGCATTGTTTTATTAACGGAATCAAAAGCTTAACAAAGTTGCTTCCCTTTTGTCTGTAATATGAAATAGATACGGAAGTAGCCCTTCAGGAGCTTTTAAGTTTAAGTCCAAAGACTGCTAGACAGTAAAAACACAAGACTTACATCCAAAGACTGTAGACAATACCAACAAAAGACATGTTTACACCGCTTGCACATCATTTGTGCACACCCATCATTGCGCTCTATTGGAACATGGCACACTGGGCATCTTTTTATCTTGGCATCATCGGTGTTGTGAAAAGGGATTCTGCAGACATAGGTTAAGAAAAATTAGTCCTGATTAAAAAATAGCTTTACTATGTCTAGCTACCTACTTTATTAACAATAAGCGAAAAGGTAGATATTATTTGTCTCCATTTTTCAATTTTATGAGATGAATCTTAATATATTTTAGGCAGAATTATCATTTATTAAGCCTACTTCAATTTGGTCTCAAGATGAGTTGCAAGAGTTTATCTGAGGTTACCAAATCTAGTTGATCACTAATTAATTTGTAATTTTCACAAACATCATCCCCACACTAGGCATGTGCTAGCTACAAAGTGGCAGTTGATGCTTTTGGTTTGCAAAGAGTTATTTTATTTCTCAGCTTCAGCTATATCTGGTGAGCTATGCTCCCTTTAAGCCGTGCAGATATCTGACCGTCACCTCGCAGCAGTTTAGAATTACAGCACATCAAATTTTGTAAAATAATGCACAAAAAATTAATGCTGTGCACATTTGCACATGAATTTTTTACTTTGCACACAGTCACAGACCAACGAACCTAGAGGGAAAATTGCTGGTGAGTGATACCAAACCTTATCCCACCATCTTGCTTAGTCCCCTCCCCAACTATACTCACCCTAATTCCTCTAATGGTGCAGATGTAACAACTTCATCACAAGACTTTGGAGCATGCCACTTTGACTTGCATATGGAACAAAACTGAAGACCACACTAAAAAGATGAGCAAAAAAAAAAATTCCAGGTTAAATACAATATAAGTTTTTCCCAGAAGAGGATGAAATAATTGTTTTGATCTGAAAGTTCAAATCATTTCTAAAGCCCTGTCAAGACTTACTGTGGGACACTGTACAGGGATAGAGGTCATCTTTGAAGCCCCGCCGCCGCCAATGTGTGATTGTGAAGAGCAGACGTGACAGACAGTCTCACAGCCAATCTCTGGGCAAAATGTTCGGTTAGGGTCAAGGTCCACCTCTGAGCAAGTAAAAAAAAAAAAGTTATTTAAAGATATTGACTTCAATATAGACCTTAAAATGTTTCATCAGAGAATTTGAGATTTTAATATTAATATTTTGAAATTTCTTGGGCTGTCAAAAACAATTTTTCAAAAATTTATTTTAAATATAAAAGTCATGACCTCCAGTCCATAATGGGTCAAAGCAGCTTTCTTATTAAATTTCCTTAGCTTTGAAAAATCCTTGACTGTTTAAAGGCTAAATTAATTATAAGTGTTTTTCAGAATATATTAGATAAAATAAATTGTTGGTTGAGCACTGACCTCTTTGAAAATGAAGTCTTTTGTATCTGAGAAATGTTTGTTTATCAACCAATTTCTCAATCTGCAAAACAGGAACAGTTTAAAATAAATTGTAATGTAAGGGAGAGTAGAGGGGAGCCTTGATTATAATTATATCAAGTCATCAGCCATAGCTGTTCACTGTAGCCAATGTCAGGTTTATGAAGTTTGTATGTTTGCCTGTAAATGAACCTTAGAGGGAACTATGACATCTATTGTATTACCGTATATACTCGTTCTATAGCCCATTTGTTCATAAGCAGAGCCCCTCTTTTGGGAGAGAATAGTATAAAAAGCCTGTAACCCAATCATAAGCCGACCTCAGAAAATAATAGGAAAGCATAAACAAAATCATTAACATTTTTTTAAAACTTCAAGCTAAATCGTCATTATGATTGTTAACATTTGTTTAGGTTGAAGAACAAAGAGATTTGAATAACAGAGAAGATGGATGTCATTTTTTTAATAGCATTCGCTACAGGGCTTTTCCTACTACTTTCTACTACCTTACTTTGTCTTTGCGCTCTTTGTTAGGCAAGATTTCCCAGTATTTTTTGTGTTTCTTTGGCAAACTGTGGCTTAAGCCCATACATTAAAATTCGTTGTTGAAAACAGAATATGTTAAATAATTCATTAAAACATTTTAAAAATAAACAAAATGAATAAATGTGGTAAGTGCAGATGTTGTAATAATATTTTCTGATAGAGCTGTCGAATCTTGTAGAATGTAGACAAGAACCTTTATGATCTACAATAACACCGATAGTCAATGTACATGCAGAAATTACTTATGACCCGCTCATAAGCAACCCCCCCAACCTTTTACCCGAGAATTAGTCCAAAAAAAAAAAGTCAGCTTTAGAACAAGTATATGCAGTAGTGTATTATTATTGAGCTATCATTTTAAATGGAAATAAGCATTTAATCGACATAATTTTTTTCTCTCCAATAATTAAAAAAATCACAGCAACAATCTCAATGATTCAAAAAGTTTTCCTGATATTAAAAATTACATGACAAAACCAACATGTTACCTTAGCCGTACAAAACATCAATTTAACCATTCAAAATCAAATATGAGACCAAGAAGCCAACGTATAAGTCCATTGCTACTGTAATAAATTAGGACCCAATTGCAAATTATGAAAACAAATTACTGAATCTATTTTTATGGAATTAATTTGGAAAATCCAAATGGACAGAGAGTGGTACGTGTCCTGTTCTGATTTATTTATGTAGGCTATGGAGAGCAAAACAAAATCTATTGAGTAGCCAAAGGTACTACAGAATTATATAACAAAACTTTCTTCCTTTCATTTCAGGGGACAACTAATGCTAGTCACGTCATGAAGTAGTTGTATAAGTAAATATGGCCCCCCAAAAATAATTATTCCCCAGAACTGATGGCACACCATGAACACTGACCTCATTTTCTGTAATTTTTCCTTGTTTTCTACACTGAGCATCTGGACAGCTAAGATCTCCAACTAATCCTTCAGTGATCATCACATACAGATACTGCTTCATACACTGGAAATATTGGACATGTATAAACTGTCAAGACATTGGAAATAAAACTTCATACAGTTTCAATTGATGAAAGACAAGTCCCACCCTTATGAAACAAATCCTGACCGATCCCAATGGCCCTAGACATCACAGCCTCAGTCAAAACGGCCCAAGCCAAAATGGCCCCAGTCAAAAATTTTGTTACATTGTTAGACACAATTTAACCTTTTAAGATTGTAAAATTATTTATAATTTATTGTGATGTTATATTATATTTCTTATCAAAAACAATTGTGACTTGGTAACATATAGATTAACTATTATTGATATCAAATTGTGATGTTATTATTATTGTTTCTTGTGAACTAAACCTGACACTGAAATCGGTGAGTAAAATACTAATATAATACTTGATTGTACTTTTATTCCATTTAACATCTATTAGTCCAGGGTCGAATGGTCTGGGTGCGTTTTGACCGGGGCCATTTTGTCGGTTAACCAAATCAAATACAATTTTTTTTTTCACATATTATTTCTATCATATCTTATAATATTAGCAATCCTTTTAATATTTCATTGAATATAAATAATGTATCTTTTAAACTAATGGTATGTAAAATCAAGTTGGAATAAATAAATAAAAGGAGAAGAAAAACATAGCAAACCTTAAATTTTTAAAATTTTAAATAATGCAATAATAGTGTTATAGTATGTCCATGCGTCTTTTAAGTGGTATTAGGATTTTTATGTAATTATTTTCAGTCCTTGCTAACATATTACTAATAATTACTTCATTTTAGTTTTAGCCTTTCATTAAAAATAATAATGATATAAAAATATTTATCTGAAAGTACTAAAGTCAGTACTTCTGACACTATGTAATGTAATAGTCTTGCCCCTTGGTCAACTTCTGATACTATGCAATAGTGATAGTCTTGAGGCACTTCTGGCTCTATGTAATAGTTTATCTCAGGGGCGGATTAAGGCTGCACGGGGCCCCTGGCTGCAATCAAACGGGGATCCTATCCAGCCAGCGTCCCTTTAAATATAATTAAAATGATTGCTAGCAGCAACAATAAGACTATAACTAAATAGTCCATTGGTTCCTTGCTCAAGCTTTGTCTGTACTATGGGAATGGCTTTCCCAACCAAAAATATTAATCATGAAAAAAAAAATGAACACGAAGAAATAACTGTTTGAAGTGTATGCCGGTATATTAAAATTGAGTGTAAAAAGAAAGGAAACAAAATTATTCCACCACTGGGAATCGATCCCAACATCGCTTGCACCACAAGCCTTTACTTTTTCACACGGCTAGCAGAGCTTATCAAAATTGGGAAATTTTAAAAATATAAACATTGTTCTATAATATGTTCTCTTAGTGAGCCATTCAAATCAAGTTTTTCAATTAGTAAGACTATCGGGTCTGAATAGCGTTTAGATTAATAGATAAGATTTATTAATATACTTAATTATCAACATTTGCACACTTTTATAATAAAATATAAAGATTTGGGTGGTCCAAAACCATTGGGGCCCCTGGCTATAGCCCCTTAATCCGCCATAGGTCTATCTCCGTAGGGTATATTAATTTGGCTGAAATAATTTTTTTAGTTTAGCATACTCCTAAACCCTATATTCATAATTATAAATTATAGATAATTGAAAGTAATTGAAAAGACAAATGCGAAAGAAAGAAGAAAAAGATGTTCAATTGAAGCTTGAACCCCAAACCTGATAGCCCTAGTACAAGAATCATACACACTAACATGACACTATAGAAGCTTAATGAAAATTTTGACTTTTAAAATATGTTATATCGGAAGCTATTAAGAGTTGGTTTTATTTTACTGTAGTACCTGCTATAGATAGTCGAGTACCAATACAATAGACACTTCCAAAAGTAAAAAGTATGTGTAAAATATCACACTGTCTCGTGAACCCCCAACTAATCAACAAGAAGCACTGACGTGTATAAAAGTTAAATAAATCGACACATGATCAGCCAAAAATCTTTTAATAATTCAATTATTGGGTGATGTGACCTGATAAAGCCAATCTTTCCATTATTAAGAAATGTCCTGGGAACTACTGACCATTTCACAGAATAGGCACTTGCATTCCAGCAGTTCATACATGTCCACCAGTGGACACTCCGACAGGCATAATTTACATACTATCAAGGGATCTATGGCCAAGTCAACTGTGTTTTTTGAGGCACAATAGGTCGCCATTGTCACACCTGGAATAAACAAATAGGAAGGTATAGAAAGGTGAATTATCAGGCACAATAAGTCCATTGTCACACCTGGAATAAACAAATAGGAAGGTATAGAAAGGTGAATTATCAGGCACAATAGGTCGCCATTGTCACACCTGGAATAAACAAATAGGAAGGTATAGAAAGGTGAATTATCAGGCACAATGGGTTGCCATTGTGACACCTGGAATAATAAATTGATAATATATATAGCGCTGTACCCCATTAAGGAACTGGGCTCACAGTGCTTTACATAAATATAATAACATACATACAAGCATTGAATAAACATTCATATCCTAACAAACACATAAATGACAGTCTTAGGTAAATGAAATAACCACTACACTACAAAATACATGCTATTCTGTTGTTCTGAAAGAACAAAATAATTGACCTCAATTGAATGCATCGTTGGTCTCGATGACCCCCCCTGAGCACTACCTTTTCTTGGCAGCTGATTGGTCCGGCATGGTAGGACCATGAGGAGAATTATATATATAGATAGTAGCCAAAGTGTAATATCATAATTGTGTCAGAGAATTATCATGTTAACTTATTTAAACATAATTAGCAGGATAAATTTTTAACTTTTATAATTGCATTAAATATTTATTCCTTTTTGGGGTCATTTTTAGACCCTTGTTAGGCTTCTAAAATCAATAGATGCGTTTCGGCTGGAGGGGGGGGGGGGTAAAGTGCTTACAACGCTCCCAAAACGCCCAAGTGGTGTGGGCAGGACCTCACGTCTTCGGGGGTAACAGTAACAGAAAAAAATAAAATTTAATATTTTGGGGTAACCAGCAAAAAAGTTCGCCGACTCCTGCTATAACATAATATGTGATACTTCTAGCATCTAATTTACTAAAAGAGTATTTGAATCAATCTTGTTATATATCTCTTCATTTTCTTGACATCCTTTGTCTCAATCATTATCTTCTACATTTGTCTTCACGTTACAACAGATGCATTGATCTTATCTTATCTTAGATATACAGACGCTCCTTCTATGCAGAAGATAATTGCGTCCACAGGCCATGAGAGATGATATGTTGGCAAGTGATGCAGCGGTCACAGGCCACGGCTATAAGGGTTCCACGCATTACCCAGCCGCCTAACTATTGTCTAGTTAGGTACCCATTCAGAGCTGGGTGACTCGGGGACTCCTCAGGCCCCGGGAAACAAATCCTTGCCTTCGAGTGGATTCGAACTCGTGACCATCGGTACGCCAGTCGAGAGCGCTGCCACTCGACCATCTCTATTTAAAATGGTTACTTCAAACTATTTGAAACAGGAATCTTTCTTATACAACAGAAATGCTCGAATGTTTAAAATAGACAACTATCCATTTAAAACATGGAATTCAATTTACAAAATCAGCTTCGAATTAAAGTACTAGACTTCAATTTAAAAAACTAGAATTCCTTCAATTTACAACCTAGACTTCCATTTTAAATATAGAATTCCTGCCATTTACTGAGTGTATCTAATCCCACCATTTACAACCTAAAATTACTCTCATTTACGGCATAGACTTCGTTCCACTTACTAACTTTACCTCACTCCATTTACTTACATTTACATCGTTAACCTCAGAAGTTTGACTAGACGAGTTTTCCCCACCAGATCGATATTATCATAGCCATTAATGTTGTCGGCTTAACGTTCACCCGCCTCCTCCATCGAACCCCCTCCCCCCACCACCACCACCGACAATTTCTCTTTCGCTCATTCGCTTCTTGATAAACAACTAAAAGTGCAGCGCTAACACTGCATGAAATCAAAGTTTCCTCGTTCAAGACACACGCCGCCAGGAATTACTAACGTTGGAGGTATTTTAGCGCTATAAAATCATAGCGCTAAAGAAAATGAACTCGATTCTACAGAGGGAGATAGATAGCCATAGTGTGACGGTAATGTTCATTACAGGGATGAGAGGGCGCCACAGTGTAACGTCTGCTTCTATTAGCTTTCTGCCACAGTTGAAAAGAAATGAGCAGCATGCCGTTTTGGCGACAAGGACGAATGTCAGGTCAGAGTGAACTGTCGCGTGTGACACTGATTACGTAAAGATTGGACAGGCAGAGGCGTCACTAGGGTTGGTGTCAACCGGGGCGGTAGCTCATGGTGTCACCCGGGGCGGTAGCTCATGGTGTCACCCCCTCATGATTTAACCCATAGAACTCCTCTGAGTTTTCCAGTGCCAAATAACGGGAATATATATAGAGTTTTACAGTCTGGTGTCACCCCCCTGATGGAGTCACCCGGGGCGGCCCACCCCCACCGCACCCCCTAGCGACGCCACTGTGGACAGGTATCAACGCAGTAGCGTAGTTAGGGATTTAGGGGCCCGGGGTGCTTGGCCTTTTCGGGCGACCCTGCATTTTGACATTCGACATCATGACATGAGATAATGTACACTCCTTTATGGGCCCCCTCTATGGGGGCCAGGGGGGGACTTTCGAAAATTGGAGCCCCTCCCCTAGCTACGCCAATGTATCAATGGTTGAGTCAGCATGACATACACCCAATTGAACCATCCGAATCACTCAGTGGAACAATGAAACCCTGTAAGAAAATACGTATGCACCATCGCCAACACACGGTCGCCACGGGTCTCAACACGGGTCTTAACGCGGGGTAACCACAGCGACACTGACATCGAGTAATTGGAACTACCGAAGGAGCCCATAGAGTTTCATGGCAAAGGCTTTTTGTTTCCTTCACCCACCCCCAGCCCGAAAAGATCAGGTTCATGTTTCCTAACATGTAAGGGGTCAAATAAAACCTTACCCGAGAACATGGGAGTAAAGCACAACCTTACACTACTAACAGGTAAGGGTGAAATAAAAACCTACTTTGATTGTTTTTGTTTTTTTAACTCCAGCTACAACTTTTTAAATTTTGTTTTAAAAATAAATAAATTTCAGATCATTTAGTATTAAGGAATAAGCTTTCAACTAATATAAGAGGGTGAAAATTGGGGAAAACAAGGAACTGGAAGAATTAGCATTTTTTAAAATAAATTTATTTTTATTTCGCAGCCTATTAGATTAGAACAGCAGACTGAACACGTTATGAAGGAATGCGGTGTCTTGTATGAAGGCGATAGCAATGGAGAATATAAACAAGACGTTAAAGGAACTAAAACAAACTTCAAATAATTCTCTTGTCTTTCCCTCAGACTTTAAAAAAAATGGAATTTTTTTTAATATGTTAAAACATTATTTTTGAAAACAAAAGAAAAAAAAACAACAAAAAACAACAGCAGTAATATGTCTTGTACAACACAAACTCAATGTCTTTTTTTTTAAATCCCCTAATAACACAAGTTCAACATCACGTGGGGATCACAGACCGAAATATATAAACAAAACGATTGTGTAGCCCAAAGTCAAAATATTTATTTATACACCCAATCTTTAACTCAAATTGGTCTGATGAAAAAATAATTCTTTATTTGTATTCAAATTAGCCGTTTTATTTTCGTAAATGGTAATCTATAATATGTTTTATATTGTTTTTAAGCTCCTTAATTAAGTAATAAATTATGCACTTATTCTAATTAGCAATGTGGTTCAGAATATTGAAACAATGACGGGATATGTGTGGCCCAAGCATAGCCTATTAATAAATACACCACAGTGGTATGATGTATGCAAGAGACAAAAAGTGGTATGCTAAGCCTCCCACTAACTCTCAAAAATTCTTCAAATTTCACAAGTGTAGAGAAACTCAGCCCCATGACGTGGGTATTAAAGCATGCAATTAAAACATTGTTTTAAACAGGTCCCCCGCTCTCTCTCTCTCACTCTCTCTCTCTCTTCGCCCTCTCTCTTTCTCTCTCTCTCTCTCTCACTCTCTCTCTCACTCTCTCTCTCTCTCTCTC
>MUZC01000034.1:1417785-1441846 GCA_002072015.1 Radix auricularia | reverse complement strand
CTCTCTCTCTCTCTCTCTCTCTCTCTCTCTCTCTCTCTCTCTCTCTCACTCTCTCTCTCTCTCTCTCTCTCTCTGGGGCTATAAAAAGAACAGTGATTCAACAAATATGACGCCACCATCTCATCACGGCGGACTGAAGTGCACGCCGGCATTTTAGTACTTGAAAGGAAAAAATGGGGTACGGGGGGGGGGGGCACCACCATCAACCAAACACAAAAGCTTTGACCAATCAAGGTTATATATAATGAAGGACGATATATCTGCCAATAAGACGACAATTTTACCAAAAAGAAGAGTTGTCCAAATTTAACAAGTGGTAAATCAAACCCAGGTTCAGGTAGCTCATCTATTCTCTGTATATAATTGAACACGATTTGTTTAGCCACGGTTAATAGGAATATTTTGTTTAAAAACTTGTTTAAAAGTCTGCAAACAAAAGCGTGTGGTTATAAAATGTCTTTTTAAAATATTGTAATTTACCCTTTTTGCCCTTGTGAGATATTGACATCAATTTTAATCCTCGGTACTTCTAGGACCCGACATCAAAGTCAAAGGCTTTGCCACGGAGCAATCACCGCTTTACTAATCGTATGGTAATGGCAGGCTATTTATCAATTTAAAATTAACTAACTTGTTAAAGAAATTTATTGATTTTATTGATTATGATATATCAGAACACATATCATGCAAATGCGAAATTTCAACTCGGTTGGAACCTCTCATTACAAGCACCTCTCATAACGAGGTTTTTTTGTTGTTGTTTTTTTTTTTGGTGTTTTTTTTTAAATGAAAAAGTTGCTCTCTTAACAAGCGACATTTCACACATCGAGTAAAGTGTAATAACAAACTAAAATGTCTTCGAAGAAAAAGCATTAGAAGACAATCCTAAGAAAGAAAAAATATATGTTGGGATGAAAGGTAAAATCATTGAAAAGCGAGAACAGGGTGTGAGGGTGACTAATCTAGCGCGCACATACAATCGATCAAAATCAACGATCTGCACTATTCTCAAGAAAAAAGCCACGGGGATGGATGCTTCAAAGGGAATGTCAAGAATGCCTACGAAACGGCTACGACACTTTTCCCATCAAATTTTGAAGCGTCAGCAAAAACAAATGTCTTCGGATAATGTTCTAGTTGAAAAAGATTAATAATTAGTTTAAAAATTCATTTTTTTACGTCTTTGTTTTTGTTTCAAATCTATATAATATTCCAAATTGATACACTCCTTATCAATTCATAAGTCATTTTATTTGAATAAGTATTCATTTTTTATGAGCATTATTTCAGCATGGAACGCATTATAGTATTCTACATTAATTTGTATGGGGAAAATTGTTTCGTTTAACGAGTGTTTCGCTTAAGGAGTAAGAATTATCCTCGTTATAAGAGGATCCACTGTATTGATCACAGGAATTATGCGGGCGGTCAGACTTAACAATTTAAAAAAAAAGATTCTTAAAATAGAGTAAGCAAGTAATAAAAAGAAACGCAAAAAAAAAAAAAAAAAGTTTTTGACTATAGATCTAAATCCTTTATATACGAGACGTAGATTTTTCTAACTAGATCTAAAAGAATGTTCATTACAATACGCAGCGCAAGGCAATCTAAAAATACAAAATTTTAATTATGACTCGTAAAACATGTTCAATGTAATGCGCACCGATCCTGAATATATTTTTTTTAAAAGTATTGTTAATATAATACGCATCTTATTGCGCGACAGGAAAGGTTGTTCAATATAATACGCACCACGACACTCTATCAAAAAAAATTAGCATGTTACATAGAGATAAATAAAATAATCTAAAAATGCAATAATATAATTACAGTACATTCGATAGATCTGAAATTTCGATACATCATTTTTATCATCGACAAGAGTCTGTCTGCAAAATTTCAGCTCGCTAGATTACGAGGAAGTGGGTTAAAAATAGATCCTAAGTTTTTTCGGCAAGTAATCAAGGGCTCAAGCAGACACCACGAGTTAATATAAAGGATTTTAAAAGGACATTTCGTCTAAACGTCTTCGTTGGTAGTTACTACAACAACAACAAAAACTGACATTAAAAGAACTTAAATGTTTCCATGTCAAATAGTAAAGGTCTCATTGTTTTATCTTTTGGTTACGAGTGTCCCGCCCCTCCCCCCAAGTGACGCCTCTGTCCCACCGCCGACTAATCCAGTACCAGTATGTGAGCCGCCCACGCCCTTAATGTCTTACCTTGTGTGTTAATCGCCCCCATGTCCAGCACGCAGTGGTCATTGTTGTTAATCCCATCGACGGTGTTCCACTTCCTTGAATTACTGGTAAAAGGTGCCAGATCCACGTAACACTCGGACATCATTATCAACAGATTGGCGCGCGGCAAGAACACGTGCCACACAGCTCACCTGGCGTGACTGTCTCAACCTATGATAACATCAGTGGTTGCCTTTTGTCGCGACAAAACTTCACGGTCTGTGGTGGACTTTGATATTTTGAATTCCAAACTGGTGACGAAATGGCAGGGAGCTATTTTCATACGTCAACTCAAAAATATGTGCACATAACCTCTGAATATTTATTATAGATATGTCCACACAAAACGCGACTTTTTATAAACAACAATGGTTTACTAATTTTAATCCACTTTCCGCCGGTGTTCCCGCCAAATGTGACAAGTTCAGGAAACTGAACGTAAAACTTTAGAAACTCCAAGAAGCTGCTATTCGTTAGATTTTAAGACAATCAATGATCACTACACGACCACCGACCGCGTTTAGCTAATTCTACCCAAACTCCCCACGAGACCAGGGATGCGCAGCACGAGCAGGCGGTCGTGTGTGGAAATCCCCGCCTTGACATTTCCAGTCTACGTCTTCTAATCCTGGACCCTACGTCAACAACAGCGGTTGACGACAGAGACGTGCGAAGGAAGAGGACGCTCACTGCTGGTGAGTTGCGAGGGAGCGTGTGGTGGACGGGCTTTTTTTTTAAAGGGGGGGGTGGAGGGTAGTGAGTTTTCAATTTCAGTTATTATTTTAGCCGAACTCGTGAGCCTTAAAACTAAATACACGGGGGTGGGTTGGATGGTGAGTTTGCCGTGTCGCGAATAGACAATTGGATTTTGTGTGGATATCTCAGTGGCTTGGTCGATTCAAAAATACACAAAGGAAATTGTGTCAACTATCACAAAACAAATAAAAAGTCTATTGTTTATGACCTGAAAATTTTCTGGTTCACGTCAGTAAAAAAGACAAATTTCAAGGCTATAGGGATATAATATTACAATGATACACCAAGCATGGTAAACACAACACAATCTTGGGGCATGCCAAGTTACACGACAGACTGACAGGACGGCGTGGCGTTTTAACAGCAAACGTACATTTTTTTTAAAGGCTACAGCACGGTGATCATCACTTAAAGCGTGCCTGCCACCACCCTCCTGCAAAAAATATATTAATAAAATACAAACATTGTCTTTTGTCCCGTTTCTCAGCACGCCTTAGAAACCTACCTTTAAGAGCTATTCGCCACCCCGCTCATTCCCCACCATTGGGTGAGGGCAGTACGGCAAGGATACATGAGAAGTTCAATTTTCAAATTGTTAATAATAAATGGAAACCCACAATGCGACAGGCTGGCGTTTATAATAGCCACAAACAAGGCAAACATGACACAGAGAAACGTGGGGGGGGGGGGGGGGGGGAGAGAGAGAGGAGGGAAAGTTAGTGTCTTGTTCAGCTAATGACGTCAACGACAAATCAGAGAAATCCGAGAAATCCTGACCACGGCGAAGACGTGGCAAGTCAGAATAAAATGTTTTGAGTAGGACTAGTTATATTTTTTTAATGTTCGATTAATCGGGGAAAATTTTAATCAATGTATCCATTAATTTCTATTAATTATATTTTTATAACGCATATATTATGATATATAGATCCCGTTTTAAGTTGAAATTCTTTATTTCGCCACATCGGTTAAGTCACGGTAATTCTAAGGCTCCCAAATTTTGTGACGTAACATAGCTAATTCGTTCTGCTATGCAATAAATAAGGAAGAAAAACCTTTTTTGTTCAAGTATGCACATCTAAATAAATAATAATAATAGAGGGAAAAGTATGTAAGTAACAACAATAATTTAACTATATATTATTATTATTAAATTGGAGGGGGAAATATTACAAATATTTTCCGAAATTTTAATCGAATTTTAATCGATTAAATCAATTTTAATTGGATGAAAATTAACTATTAATCGATTAATTAATCATTAATTTCCGCAGCCCTAGTTTTGAAACCTGAGACTGAGAGCTCCTGTCACAGGCGGCCACATGTCATTCTAAACCACTAGCCGCGCGCTTGCGTAGGTGTCACACAATGCCAGCCAGCATCTTAAAATTGACAGCGCAGTATTAAGATACCATATATCTGCCATTCAGCACGTACCGACTACGACCGCGTGAGGACCAAGCTGCGCGGACATATGTAACCCAAACCTGCGGTACCCATGACCGACAACTGACCATGGCTATAGATGACTGAAAAGCTATCAGAGACTCTTGCATTACCAGACCTACGGGTCATCGTAGACTGATGACCAAATATTTACCCCGGGCAAGTCCTAAGAGGGTAAGAAGAGCCAAGGGCATTCGGGTATGACAACCCTACACAAGTACATATACGGGATGTTAAGACGTTTTTTGTAGGACCATTCGATCACAGCTGTATATTATCAGTGGGATGTGGACCTTTTCCTGTCTTTAAGGTAAAACTTAAAGGTGGTCTTGTCTATTGTACGGTTATCGACACTGCGACCAACTTTTCAGACCACGCAGCCCAAGGAAGGAGCTGATTGCTACAATCAAATTGTGATGGTGAAGCTCAACCATTATTTCACAATTAAAGCTAGACTAGACAATTTGGACACAGTAACACTGGATCATCTACTTGGTCCACCCACCCAGGTACGAGACACAGTGACACTGGATCATCTACTTGGTCCAACCCACCCAGGTACGAGACACAGTGACACTGGATCATCTACTTGGTCCAACCACCCAGTTACTAGACACAGTGCCACTGGACCATCTACTTGGTCCACCCACCCAGGTACTAGACACAGTAACACTGGACCATCTACTTGGTCCACCCACCCAGGTACTAGACACAGTGACACTGGACCATCTACTTGGTTCACCCACCCAGTTACTACACAGTAACACTGGACCATCTACTTGGTCCAACCACCCAGGTACTAGACACAGTGACACTGGACAATCTACTTGGTCCACCCACCCAGTTACAATACACAGTGACACTGGACCATCTACTTGGTCCACCCACCCAGTTACTAGACACAGTAACACTGGACCATCTACTTGGTCCACCCACCCAGGTACTAGACACAGTAACACTGGACCATCTACTTTGCCCACTGGGATAGGAGCTGATCACTACAGGCAGACTATGCCGTCGTCTGCACTTGACATGTGACGTCACAGTAATCCCCGACGGCCAACAATGAAGATGAACAACTCATGGTCACGTGGAGCCCCTGACCCGATTACTCCCGCATACCCCCACCCCACCCAACGACGACAAGAGCAGTGCTGACGAAACAGGTCAAGTGACATACACGTGACCAGACGGCTGACAACTCTATTTTTAACTGCTCCGTGTGCAATACTCACTCACACTGACTCACAGAACTTCTTGTGATAGGATGACGTTCTAGCCCCGAAGCCACCATGTAACAGCCACCCACCTAAATAAGTACTTGTCACCAACCCAAATGTGTATTTGCCAACACCTAAATAAGTACTTGCCACCAACCCCAATGTATACTTGCCACCCATCCAAATGCGCGCTTGCCAACTACGCCAATGTATATTTTCTAAGCACACAAACACTTTATGGATGACTTTCAATAATTACCCTTATCCATAAAGCATAAGTCCACGCATGTTCCAGCCAGGAATGGCACTCTTGTAAAATGTTAAAGGCCCAGGGGCGGATTAAGACTGCACGGGGCCCCGGGCTACAATCAAACGGGGGCCGTATCCATCCAGCGTCCCTTAAAATAAAATGATTGTTACCAGCTAATATATGACTGTAACTAAATATTAATAATGAAAAAAAATAAAAATAAACGAACACGAAGAAATAACTGTTTGAAGTGTTTGCGGTATGTTACAATTGAGTGTGAAAAGAAAAACTTAATTTTCCACTGCTGGGCATCGAAACCGACACCGGTTGCATCACGCGCCTCTCCACACGGCCAGCGGAGCTTGTCTAATATGAGAAATTTTTAAAATATAAACTATATTTTATACTATGTTCTCTAAGTGAGCCAATTAAATCAAGTTTTTTCGATTATTAAGACTGAATCGCGATCAGTTGTATAGATAATATTTATACATTTATTTAATTTATTATATTTTCAAGGGTTCGTGCAAACACTCGTACACTTTTATTATAAAATATAAAAAGTTTGGGGACCCCCAAACCGTCGGGGCCTCTGGCTTTAGCCCGCTCAGCCCCCCCCTCTTAATCCGCCATAGTAAAGGTCATTATGTTTCTGATTTAATGTTTAATATCCTTTATTTTGATTGTTAATTAGGGATGGCACCGGATGGCTTACACGTTCAGCCTAAGGCAAGGCATTTTGTCAATTTCTTAGCGGGGTGAGGGAAGAGGAGGGTATTCTTTTGTCAAGACAACCTGTCGTCAAAAGGTTCACATTACTAACTCAGATATCAAGGAAGGAAACACAATCAAAATATAACAATCCAATCTATGGGTAAGGAATTCAATTATTTTTCCCATGAGCAATTACTGTACACGAATATGAGAACACTAGGTACTACCCGCGGCGTAGCATATGCAACAGACTTACTCATAGATAGTGCAAAGAGATAAGACAGAAAGATCAGCAAGAAGAAATGAAAACAACTCAGTTGATGGAATCGCTGACGCATTGTTGGTCTCGAGATATGCGCACTGCGATTGTTGTTACCGGCCCCTATCCCCGCAATTTACTACCATTGCTTGCCAATCATAAACTGTGATGGGTTGACCACAGGAGGGTCATTCATCATGCTTATTTGCACACGGCTTGTTCTCGTTCTGTTGAATTATATATGTATAGATTTAATAAAAATCTTCAGACAATTGACCATTGAGAATAGGTAAAGAGTCGATAACTGGATTTTGACACAGGCCATCAAGGAAGTTATATCAAGAGGATGTGCCCATTAGGGTGTAATAATATCCTTTCCGAGAAAAGGTTACATTAAAATGTTCTGTTAAATATATGAATGTGGACCCACATTCCTCCGTGAGTGTGTGGGCGGCGTGTGTGTGTATCCTGGAAGAACACCCCAAATATTAATGCAGCATCACAAAAGGTAAACAGATGAAAAGAGGTACCGTAATCTGAAGATGGAAAATCTGTTACATAGTAACATCTTAAAATGTTAACGTTACATGATTACATTCAGACTCGAGGCACACATTTACGTAACGTATCCGTGACTATGTGTTGTGACCTTTCAAATGAAATAACCAAGCAATAACTTTTAGAAGTTCTTACGTCAGAGCTAAATTTAGGCCGACGAAAGACGAGCCGCGTGAAGCTATCAAAATTAATTACCTATTGGATCGTCTCAATTTTCTAGACCCGGGATTTTTAATCATGGCTCGAGACCCTCAACAAATCAAAGACTTATCTTTTCTGTCACCAGTTGTAAACTGTAAAATTAAACAATTGCAATTTACAACGCTTCCCTCTGTAAAGCAGCTATCATGCTTATAGGTATATTTAACAACAATATGACCCTATTATATGCCTCTATGAACAGAGACGTATAACTAGGAATCGTGTAACCCAGTGCAGTAGCCCATGGTGCATGTCACCCATCACGACTAACCACATAGACCCTCCCACCACCCTTTCCCGAGTCTGAAAGTGCCAAATAACTGGAACATACAGAAAGTTACGTTTTGGTGTCACCCCTTGCGATGGTGTCACCTCTATTGGGGTCCGCAACACCCTTAGTGACGCCTCTGTCTACAGATCATACGTAGTGGGATTCGATTTCCACACGCCTTCATTTAAACAAAGTATAATGTCCTACTCTAAATGGGCTCGATTGCGACACATTCGATAGCCCTAACCAGCTCGACTCCCGATTTTCACCAGAGAATACATGCGATTCTGCGATTGATGCGTTTCTCCTTCAGACCCTAGGAAAACAGAACTGCAGAACACGAAATTTCAATAACTGAAATAACGAATTAAACGGACCTGTCCCATCAGTACTGTGACTCCACGGGCAAACATTGTAAGCGACATTCTCAGCCTTCTGATTTGTTTGAAGTTGGCCGTTCAACTACGTCACCAGCTCTCTGGTTAATGATTGGAAGATTCATTTATTTATTTTTTAACTTGAAAAAAAAAAATAATAATAAATATTTTAAAAAGAGGTCTTACGGGATTCACGGATTTCAAGTAAATTATATTTTTTAAACAAAACATTTCATTTTTTTTACCGCCAATAGATATGCCCAAACACCTTTTTTAATATATTGCTTGAAACTTGAATCATTTTGAGTATGTGTTTAATAATTATAATGCTCATCACAAGCCACGAAACGTGTCTAAACTATGAGATTAATTTCACCGAATCGGATTGCGACGTTTCAACCCTGTCTTAAACTTGATGGGAGCGACTCGCCAAGTCGATCGTCTCTGTCACGTGCAGTGGTTTGAACAAGTCAATGTTGGCCTGAACCACAGCGCTCACAACATTTGAAGGTGGGGAGGGGGTGGACGCCATGCAGTGATGGGAACACCATGTAGCAATCAGCGGAATTGTCCATCAACATGCAGCAATAAATGGCATTGTCCATCACCATGCAGCAATCAGTGGTTACTCCGTGAACAGAGCTTCAAATTTTACGCGCAGTAAATATGATACCTATAATTATAATTATTACCTACGCCAACGTGAAATTGTGTTATGAGTATATGGGAGAAAACTCCAACAGTTTTAATTCTTCAAAAAGATTATTTATAATTTTACAAGTGCCTTTTTCCGTCGCTAAGTCCGGCCATACATGTCTAAAGTGCACACCAAGTCTGGTGCACTTTATCGACTCGCTTCCTATCCCATATGCTGCAATGCAAACCACATACTTCAACTTCAAACCTTTTTCCTGTGAGTACGCGTACTTGAAAAAATTATTTAGAAGTGAGGCGTTGCAAGGCGTGAAAGCTTTCTTTTCAACGACATAAACAGTTCACACTACTTTCTAGCATGAAGCCGGGAATGGGTATTAGGAGTAAAACTGAGCACCGACTAGGAGAAAGGGGGTCAAGAAATGGTTGTGTCGTGTCATGTGGTAAGTAAGATGTATGACAATGACATTCTTGAACATTGGACACGCCGCTGCCTAAAAGGCACCGAACCCCCCCCCCCAGACAAAACTTAGGCAAAAACCGCGACAAAACATAGGCAAACATGTGCTCCCCGAAACATCCAGTGCCATGTTTACCACAATCACAAGAAACAAACCCGTCAAACAATGGCGCCAGGAAATAGCCCTCAAAATATTAGCGGCGGCGATATCTGAACTTTCCATTAACTTGTGCATCTCTCTCGCTAACATATAAAAGAATTCTTTGCTATGGTCTATGTGTTTCTATTATTAAAATAAACATGTTCCTTTATTAGATTTTTTTCCGAAATGAGAAGCTCGACATCTTGGGGGGGGGGAGTGTTCCTTTTAAGCTGCGCGACTGCGCAGCCACGCAGCAATTTAACATTACCGCGCAGTAAATTTTGTAAAATATTTGCACAAAAAGTTGTTGCTGGGCAACTTTTCACAACAGACCAACGAACCTTAGAGCAGGGGTGTCCAAACTTTTTGCATGGCGGGCCATATTCCTTTGTGCAAAGATATTCGCGGACCGGGTTAAAATAATATTATAAAAATAAAAATGACATTGGTTGATGAGTTTTTAATGTAAAATTTTAAAATGAAAATGAAAGGTGAAACTGAGATCTTGAATGCAGTAAATAGGTGAGATCAGGCTCAATGCCATGGCATTGATAGGTATGATATCACGTAGTTGAGAATCACTTATTCTCGTCCTCACACAGATCTTGTTAAAATTCATAACTGAAAATGTCTGCTTACACAAGTATGTCGAGAAAAACATGCTAAGCATTTTTTTAAAACAAATTTTCGAATTCCTTTTAATCTCTCTTTAACCATGAAGCTCACAGTAAAACTCAAAGAGAAGAAATTGTCTGCTGCGACATTCAGCATCAGTTTGCAGCTCAATGAATTCCAGCTGCAGATTGCCGCAGTATTATCAAAATCTACAGAAAAATATGAAGATTTCAAAATACAACCATGTTTATCTTTTCAATAGTAATTAAGTCATGAAAGCGTCTTTGAAATTCATCAGCCAAGTATGCGATATCTACAACATACCTTTGCATTTGCTAATTGAAGCTTCTTTCTGGTAAACTTGTCATGATTTCCTGCAGTGAGGGGAAATGTGTGGTATTAAGCTGCATTTGAAAAAGTTGCAGCGTGTTCCCAAAGTCCTTGATGTGTGAATATAATTCGCTTACCACTGCATTGTGCCCTTGGAGAATTGTGTTAAGGAGGTTTATATGTCTTTTCACATCAACCGAAAATGCAAAATATGCAAGACAAGCAGTATCAGATAGTTCTGGAATTGGTTTTTCCTTATCTTCCATATAATACCCAATTTAATTTTTTATGTGTAGACGCGCTGAAGTGCTGTCCCCCGACTAAACCATCTTATATCATTGTGATACACAACATCTTTGTATTCTCTCTGGATGTCAAGAAGACCCTGCTAAAACTGGCTGTGCAACCGGGTTTTAGAGCGAATAGAGTTCATATCCTTTATCACTGGCTTAAGGACACGATCACATGAAAGGTGTTTAGCACAAAGAACTTCTTTATGAATGATACAGTGAAGTTTAAAAACTTTGCCAGCCTGACTAAGCTGACTTTGTTACAGACAAGTTTTGCTAGTCAACTGTGCTCACGAGTCATGGCGATAGCCATCAGTAATAAATAAAGATATTGTTTACTTGGTAATTTAACTTCATAGACAGCAGAACAAACAGAACCAAATACATTTGTTCCCTTGGTCTTTAAAACTGAAGTCTAGTAATTGGTAAACAATACAATGTTATCGACTTTAGCCATCATTTGACGTACTCAAAACGGTGAAACTTGTCGACTTTTCTTATATTTAATGTTGTTAAAAAATAATACGTTAGTTAATTAATTATTTCAGATGAGGCCGCGGGCCAGTAAAATTTGCCTCGCGGGCCGGTTTTGGCCCGAGGGCCGGACTTTGGACACCCCTGCCTTAGAGGAAACATTGTGCGCGATGCCATTGTGAGGGAAATTTTTTTAAGAACCGAGAAGCTAAGACAGACTGTGTGTGTGGAAATTAAAAAATGAGAGCCACAAGCGATAACTGCATTCATACGGTTATCCTTGTAATTTTTGTTGATAAAATGTGTGGCTATTTTCAGGAGGCTATTAAATATTAAATGTGTTAACTTCATGAAATAGTTGCAGAATAAAAAAATTTCATCGAGTCCGGGGAGATAAGAACCAACTAAATTGAGGAGGTTGGCGCCTGGGCACGTCACAATAGTCCGACCCAAAACCAAAATGTCTTCAAAAAAAGGATGAGTAATAATTGCAAATATTAACACATTTATTAATTCTTTCTAAACTAATTAAATTATAACTTTAAGTAGTATTTCTGGTTTCCTGTACCGTCTATGAAATACGCATCTAGACTTTGTTAACTTGGGTTTGGGAAAATCAAGATTCATTTATAAAAATATAAACTATAACAAAATATTTTTTTTTTAAAACGGAGAGCTACAGAAATCGAAGCCTGGGTCTACTGTGTTTAATGGAACCAACACTCAACGAGATTTCAACATTCTCGCCGGGCAGTCTCTGAATACACACGTGATAAAACTGATCCCAAGTAGAATGTATCCCTGGAAACACCCCTCCTCCACCGGCAAGGATGAGAACCGGTGGCATGTTACAACTGTGATTTCCGTATTTGTTGACCCTTCCCCCCCCCCCCGCAACTCGCCTGCCTATCGATCCAAGACAGCGGATGAACCAGACAGGATATAGGCAGCACTCGAGCGTCTTAGCTTCTATTTCGGGCTGTGTGTGGTTCATTTCAAGAAACAAGTATGGCCAGGCCACCCCATGGTGGACCAATTGGGATCAGTCTCAGAAATAAGCTTACCGGGGTTGTTTCACTTGAAAGTCGCGTCTATAACTTCTTCTCCTTTTGAAAACGCATTTAACATCGGAACATGAAGTAGCAATATAACCTGTGGTGGGTTCTGGTATATTGGGATCCAAAACAACGTCCGCGTGCAGCCACGCACGATTTTATTTCTTCTCCAGAACGCACGAAGACCATGGAATTCTATCGTGGCATGAGACTATCTACGTTATCATACGACCACTACTCAATACCAAATAGGGAATCGGAACTTCTTTTCCGTAAGAGCTGAAGTTTTCGGTGGATTTTATAACAACCAAACCTGTTAACCTCTTCATGCTTTTGCATGCGTGGAAGACTGTATGGACGGTTACCCCAAAAAATTATAATTCTTGGGCTTGGGAAGTGCGAAATAACGAATGTCAAGATGATCTAGATCAGTGGTTCCCAAAGTGGTCCGTACGGACCCCCAGGGGTGTGCGGTACATTTCAGGGGGTCCGTGGAAAGTCAAAATCGATTTGGGGGTCCCTGAACAACGTCAGGGGGTCCGCGCAAGGTTTAATATAAAATAATAAAACTTTTATTAATTTTTATTATAATGGAAATTAAAATAAATAACATTAAATAAAATAGTATTTTTTTTCAACTAATTAAATACGATCTTAGGTAATCATGGAGTACAATGTTGTTTTATCTAGAAAAGGTAGTAGAACTGAGGTAATTTCCCCAGCTATAACCAATGAAAATACTTGGTTTATTGAAAGTTCTAGCTTGATGCGTAAGAAATGTGGAATTCAAAATAAGTAGATCAGAGAAATAGGCCCACAAGATTTTAACTTTAATCTACAAGGGTTGCAAGGTTGAGTATTTTTCGATGTCTGGAAATTATATTTATCTAAATTGTATCATATCATCAAATATTATTTTCAATAGTGCTTTACTGCAGCATGCCATTTAAAACGTTAATATTTGTTACATCACATAAGAGAATAAGCGAGCTCTGGGCCGGATTTAGGCTATTGGGGCCGTCAATAAAGTACGTCACGCAATTTTCGACCATTTTAACTCCTCCTCCCTCCTCACTATCACAAACTGTCACACTTTCCAACAAAGATAATTTTTATTAACAAAATAATTAAAATTTAATATAAAATACCGGGACGTCACACATGGCCGGACAACCCCTCCCCCCTGTCACAAACTGTCACACTCTGGAGTGTGACAAACTTTATGGACGGCCTCATTTGAGACATGCAGGCCTTAGGCTATTTAAGATATGGGGGCACTTTTGAAGTCCAGATATTCTATTTCAGTAATATGAAAAAAATTCCGGTGGCCCCCAACAAGGGCGGGGGCCCTAAGCTATAGCTTGATTAGCAAATAGGTAAATCCAGCACTGAGTAAGCCGAAGTAACAATGCCGACAAAACAGTGTTGTTGAAAATTTGAAGCATGAAATGTGAAAAGTTTTTTTCTGAATTAAAAAGATTTTTTGAAATTCAAGCAATACCCTTGAATTCCTGGCATACATAAAGCAACCTGTAACAAATGAATTTTCAGTACATTGTGTCATTCATTGACATAATTTATTCGCAAAAAATAATAGCGAAAGTTTGCATGGATCACTAGATAATGTCATTAGTGCAGTTAATAAAACTAAAAGGAATACCTTGAATGAGAGATTAATTACTCAACTTTGTTTGGAAAATGAAGAAGACTATAATCATTTACTTATTAACACAGAAGTATGTTGATTATCAAAAAGTAATTATTTAAATTCATTTTGTGCTCTCTTTGATTCAGTGTTGAAATTCCTGGAAAACAAAAACAATGATTTTCGACAGAATTAACTTTAAAAAATGACATATCCTTTATGAATTACTTATTTACCAACTTTTACGAAAATAATTTGAAACTAGAAGGTATAACCAATTAAAGGTTCACCGACAAAATGGCCCCAGACAAAACGGCCCCGGTCAAAACGGCCCCATTTTTATTAGGATTTTAAAGTTTTTAATTTTTTTTTCCAGTTTTGATCAAGCCATTTCATGCACAATTTCCAGAAGAGAAGAAAGGGCACTTTTTAAAATGCGTTTATTTTAAATTGGCAAAATGATTTTAAATGTCTGTGATAGTTGAATAAGGTTATTAGTTTATTGTATTTCCAAGTTAAAATTTACTGGCATTGTTAGTTGTAGTATAACAACTCCACTCTTCGTTCATCTACCGTTAAGTGTTTTAGATTTAGAGATGCTGCTCCTTTTTAAATTTGTTTTTGTTGATGTGACGAGGGCCAGTCTTGACCATAAAAGTACCACACCACCTTTATATTTACCTTGTTTGATCTCCGTCCATGGACAGGCCCATACCATAGCGCCTAGGACAAAGGAAGAGATAAGACGGAGCGAGTGAAATCTGACGGGGCTCTGAGTGAAATCTGACGGGGCTCTGAGTGAAATCTGACGGGGCTCGTGAGACTTTTTAACCCATTGTTTTCCCCATGCCCTGGGGCACATATTGGCATACAATGTTACGCAGTCTCAACCGTCTTTATTTGTCTGACCACAACCGGCCGGCCATAAGTGCTTATTGTACGTACATCATGGTTTCTTGAAAATTTCCAATCTTAGTTTGTAGTATATAAACATACAAATAGGTTAGAAAATATAAAAATTGTTTAAAAAATGCCCCCAATGCTCAGAAATTGCACATAAAAAAATCTCCTTAATTAAAAGTTATGTCGGGGCCTTTTTTGTCCGGGGCCGTTTTGACCAGGGCCATTTTGTCCGGGGCCGTTTTGTCGGGGCCATTTTGTCAGGTCACCCCAATTAAATATAGTCAAAACTGAAAGCGTAATATATGGGTTTTTTGCAAAAGTTTTTCTGTAAAAACAAAACAATGCTCTCAGTTTCCAAATCTTTCAAAATTGCAAAATAGAGATAAATATTTGCTGGCTTACTAGTAACTTACTGTCAAAACTTAACAGTTCTTCATGCAGACCTGAAACAAAGATTTGAAGGTATTCCTCACTTGGCTACTCCCGAATGGCAGTTGAACCCTTTTGCGAGTGGACAAACTCAGAGGATGTTTAAGGAGGGTGGACTATCCGTGATGAGAATAGAGAGGTGGTGTAGAGAAGATGAGTGTCCTATTTACTGAGGGTGGACAGTGGTTAGGACACTAGGACACTCGTCTTCTCTACATCATTGAGGGTGGACAGTGGTTGGGGTTGTAGAGGGCTCTGGGCAGAGGTAGTACCTTTGACGCTTTGTCAGCTACAACCCCGGGTGGTCAAACTCACTAGTCCTTGCCCATCTCTTGAAACTCTCACGTGTGGCTCCCAGTGCCACACCCCGGGCAACAGTCTCAGCTGACTGAATAAACCACGTGAGGAGGTGGTGTTGACACGGCACAACTGGGCGTATGACTTCCTAGTTGAAGCATCGGCCAGGGCGGACGAGATCACATGCGAACTTAACGGCTATGTGTCTGTGATCAAGGAGGACCACCGATAAGGAGGAAACCGACTTTGGTCAAGCTTGGAGAGAGATGGGCGCCGCCAAGCATTTCCTGCCCTAGACACACCAGATGAGTGTAATACTAACTCAACACATTGCATGAGATAGTGAACAGTTCACCATGGTGCCCCAACGACCCACCGATGGGTTATGGGATAGTCTAGTCTAGGACAGTGGTTAAGAAAGGATAAGTTAAACCCTGACTCCATGAAAGTGATGGTATATCAAATGAGCCCCTTCTTTGGCTACAATTAGCAACATGCTCTGAGTTTAACATGATAAACCTTACCCTAAGATCAGTCCTTAATGAAACCATTGAAATGTAATCATATTTCTTTACTTCTACTTCTACTAGTGTGGATTGTTTTACAAATGATCTACATTATGTGAAGTCAGCTTGGTTTTCAATTTAGTTATGGTTAATTTTTTTTTTTTAAATATTAAAATGTATGCAATCTATTTAAAAAATATATTTCAATTGGATGGTGTTTTTCAATAAGATGTAATTCGTTATCATATGAAATAACAACACAGATGGCTAACACTCTGAAACAAAATGAAAACTCCTGACTAAAAATTTAGCATTTTTTGAAAGATAAATTAATTGATTTAATCAATGATTAACAATGATTTTGTCTAAAACTCGGATGCAGAATTTTTTTTTTATTTGTGACATGCTATTCAAATAATTTATTAATTTTATGGATCTTGTTGTAAAGAAAATACCAATCCTTTTATTTACTTCCATAAATAATAAAAAATTATATTTTTTTTAAAAATTGTGTGTTTTTGTGTCCCACAACCTTGTGGTCGTAGGGGGTTCTAATATTTCCATTAGAACTTTCTAGGGGATTGGTAGAACTTGGTGGTGCCCATCTCTTCTCCATGTCAGTGGAGGACTTTTTAGCGATAGTCATTCATCATTCTTATTGTGGCTTTGCGTGGGCTTGATCCCACGCCCCTCAGCTTGTGAGGCGAGCACACTGTTGACTTCACTATCCAGCCGCCATTTTTCAATTTACATGTTCAATAATCTACACATTTTTCTGTCATGTTTTGCAATAAGATGTTTCTCACAAGATATCTTCCTTTGGTTAAATTATCTCACAGGCTTTGTGGTCTTACCTTGTAATAAATAGAATTTAGGAATGGAGGTTCTAAAACTTTGATGACTGCTTGTAGAAACCTGAAAATAACAAACAAAAATCATAACCATAATTGGGCAAAAATATCTGTTCTTGGATTTCACCACACGTACAAATGTAATTAGCCTATATAATAACTTATTTCATGCAAACACTGCAATAAACTACAAGAACAACCTTTTTATTTGTATTTCTCTTTTCATATATTCAGTACCACTATTGACAATTGAGGTCTAGTGATAGGCTGACAGGCAATGTTCCCTTTAACTTTAAGCTGGGGGTTACAGACACAGTTCAGCAGTTTACTGCGCAGCAAATTTTTTAAAGAACAATATAATATCTGTGTTTGTTTGGAGTAAAACTACTTGCATTTTTAAAAAAAGATACTTTGAAACTTTGCACGTTTGTTATTTTACACACTGAACAACAAACCATAATTTATGGCATAAAGCAAACATTGCTGATTGGAATGTTCTATTATTAATTTGTTTGTTTAGTATTGTTTTTAAACTTTGAATCACAGAAACAGTGCTAACAACTAAAATAGTATAGTTGTAGACTTCGCTACCCATCTGTATACTTATTAGACAAGTAAATATATATATTTATATCTATATAGGACAAATGTTTTACATCTAGAAAACGATGAAATATGGAACAAATGGGCACAAACATAAGAGCGCTCTCCGTTCTAACTCGTTGGTGGTCCAACTTGAAGCATTAACATCTTAATAATCACCTTCAATCTTCATATGCGCTCTCTTGTTTGTGCTATTTTACGGGTCACCGTCACAAAATTAATTAGTAAGTTGCACTAAGCAGTGGCCTCACTAGGGGTGCTGACCATACCGCGTACCGGGTGAGCACCATCAAAAGTGATGACACCAAAATGTAAAAATCTGTATATTCCAGTATTTTGCACTGGAAGACTCAGTGGAGTACTAACGGTTATGTTGTGAGGGGTGACACCATGAGCTACCGCCCCGGGTTACACCAACCCTAGTGACGCCTATGATGAGTGGTATGACTAACTCAGTCATTCTTTCTATAATATTAATTTATATTCTATATTATATACTATAGTATAGTATAGTCTATGGTAATTAGTAATAGTAAACATCTTGGCAATCCTCCAAATCCCTGTCACAAATTATTTTACATGAGTTATCGATTACTATTTAGTTAATCAGTACATAATTCAGCGTAATTTCATAAATAAAAACAAAT
The DNA here is from genome assembly GCA_002072015.1 of Radix auricularia. Classification (NCBI taxonomy): domain Eukaryota; kingdom Metazoa; phylum Mollusca; class Gastropoda; family Lymnaeidae; genus Radix; species Radix auricularia. The sequence continues at coordinate 1,423,651 of MUZC01000034.1, read as the reverse complement.
TATGGCAGATAGACCAGCCGCTCCGATAATTATTACTCCCAATGTTTTACCTGCAGCGCAACTAGCAGGAATCGAACTAAAACTATCTAAGGACTATGTAAATGCAAGCCAAACAAAAATCCGCAATTAGAATGGTGCAAGTCGAGCTCTGAAGCTCTGTTTGCAAGCTACTTATCGATCTTTCAGTGGTGCAACAACAGTCACAAACAGAATGTTTTCGGCAGCTATTTGGAAATGCTGTGTGACATATACAATATTTAGGATTTAATGAATTGTTATCGGACAATATGTATAACTTGTCTATTTTTTATCAATAAATAACATATAAATAACATTCTTTCATGTACAATCTGGTTACTTCCCCTTATTAGCGTAAAATAATTTGGGACTGGGATTTGGAGGATTCACCAGGAATGCCAGGATTGCCAACTCAACGCCAACATCTTCTGGTCTAAACAACGTATAGTCTATAGTCTAGTGCACGTATAGTATGCATGCTACTTTGATAATTAAGAATAAGATAGTCTACTTGGACTCAGCTAAAACTAAAAATCAAAATTGTTTAGCATTTCGTTATAAATTAAGTTTTTTTTAATAAAAATAAAGGTAAAAACCTATATCTCCGACCGGGCCGACCTTATCGGCGGCCATCTTGTTGCTATGGCACGTCACGGCCCGGAAAAATAGTGCAAGCCCCGTGAATTTTCCGAAAATTCTAAAGCTATGGCTATACCTAACCCAAACCCTAAAATTAAAATAACTATCCTTCATAGTCCGAAAATTCTAAAGCTATACCTAACCCAAACCCTAAAATTAAAATAACAACTATCCTTCATAGCAACGGGAAGAGACGCGACGCTCCGGTCGGAGATGTAGGTTTTAGCCAAAATAAAATATTATTATTGAATTTATTGTTATGTCATGTCTATGTTAAACTCAACTGTTACTGATACTGTTGACGCACTGTTACATAAATTTGAGCCTAGAAGAATTACATACGCGACGTGTCATTAAAATTCACATGGTAGATGACCCTCCCCATTTTTCTAAAGTTGATAATTGTATTTCATGGCGTCAGCCGCTGCGTTAATTCAGTTTTAAATTATTTTTATTGCAATTATCCTTAGAATAATAACTCTTTGTTGCGATGTTGTTTCCTCTTTAGTCTTTAACTCTCAACAAAATGATTGGCAGATAAATTATAATAATATGGCAAACTATGTAAAAATATTTTTCGTTGCTGTGCATCCCTAAGACTAAGAGGTCAGTTTAATCAACTCACAAATCCTACTTAACTTTTAATATTAATTGATTAAATGTGTATACAACATTGATTTCGCGATAAACAAGTAAATAACTCTCTTTAACACGAATTTTTATTTAATTACATTACACAGCCAAACTGGTCACCAGGGGTGAAAAAAACAAGATTCCTCGAAACAAACTTTTGTAACAGTAACAGGGTGGACAATCCTTGATTTCCGTAAATTACGCTCTGAGTCAGGATCAGTTATATTATAAGATACTCCTTATGTATCAAACATAAATAATTTATTTATTATTAACACAGGTGTAAAAGTAGATACATTTACTTTTTTAATTAGATCCAAACAGTAAGAAAGAGTAATAGCATTAATAAATTTATTTGTAATAGTAATATCTTTTTTCTTTAAATCTCCAAAGAAAATAAATTGTAAGAATGAGTTCGAAGAAAATGAGCTCCAACTCTAGTCCGAACCCACTGACCTTTCATTAAGCCAAGAGCTTAAAACAGCGTATCTTGGATATTTATTATTTAGCACCCAGGGCAGGGACAAATTAAAAAATTGACTCCTTCTTACCCATTTACCACCATTGTTCACTTAATTATTAATATGTAGCGTAACGTCGTAAACATGTTTCCTTTTAATGATATTTACACAGATATCTGACCGATGCCGTGCAACAGTTTAGAATTACCGCGCTCACAATAATGGACGCTTTGCAACTACTCAACTACGTTTTTGTTTTGTTTTTAAACTTTACACACGGACCTACGAACATTGGTCGCGACCCTCATTTTGACGCCCCTATGCAATGGCCTCCTTCGCCATGCCTGTGGCTTAAAGGCAACTTTGACCCACAACTGTTCAATACTTTGTATAAACTTATATTATGCGAGTATAGAAGTTTTTAAAAAATATTTAAGGTGTTGGGCACTTTCCGAATTCTACTATAACAATAAAAGTGAAAAGCATTTGTTGAGGGGAAATAATATGGGGTAAAATGGGAGTTATGTTAATTGAACAGGAAGGGCGGGTAAAAAAGTGACGCTTATTTTTTTAAAAGGTATTATTAAATGGGAAAACCGAGGACCCAGTGGTGTCGTTAGGGGTGCGGTGGGGGCGGGCCGCCCCAGGTGACACCATCAGGGGGGTGACACCAGTCTATAAAATTCTATATATTCCCGTTATTTGGCACTGGAAAACTTGGAGGAGCTCTATGGGTAAATCGTGAGGGTGACACCATGAGCTACCGCCCCGGGTGACACCATAAGCTACCGTCCCGGGTGACACCATAGGTGCGAGGACCATAGGAACAATTTCATTAAATTAAGTTGAAGTTTAAGAAGCACGATTTCTCAAAAATGGAATGCCGTTGACTTCCAATAAATATTGCGGCCGGAAGTTTAGTAGAAAAATTTATTTACCTGATCAATATTAAAGACATCCGAGCGTGCGGGTATATATTTCTACCTATTCTTGCAGTGCTCTGCCTTTTGTGTCATGTTTACTCTGTTGTGAGATTATTCCACAGTTTCCACACCAAGGCGTAACTAGGGTTAGTGTCGCCCTGTGCGGTAGCTCACGGTGTCACCACCCTCATGACTTACCCCATTGGCCATTGACCTCCTCTGAGCTTGCCTGTGCCAAATAACGGGAACATACATAATTTCACATTTTAGAGTCCCCCCTTGTGATGGTGTCACTCGATGTGGTCCGTACACAGTGGCGTAGCTAGGGGGATGGGGGCGGCACTCATATAGAGAGCGGCATTTGTGGGAATTAAGACTTATACGCCACAGATGGCACTTTTATACGAAAACTGTACACAAAAACAACATCACCGCTGGTCCGAATGTATGTACTATTAATATCGCCACGATAGTTTGTTTTTTTTTTTTTTTTTTNTTTTTTGGGGGGGGGGGGGATTTAGCACAGAATAATGCGCTAACAAGTACCTACTTGACATGGTGGTTCAAATATTGTGTTTAACTTGCAAGTAGTAATTTATAATACTATTACTGTTTCAGTTTTCATAAGATTATTGTAAGATAACTTATTAAAAATATAATTTATATTGTTTTTATTGCATTAAAGTAGCACATATAGCTTGTGTTTTTCTTTAAATTACAGTTTAATCATTTAAAATGCTACGCCTGTCCAATTAAAGTAATGTGTAAATAATTTGAATTCGTCTATTTTATCGAAAATTATTAAGATTTATGGCAAGAAAATGAAAATATTCTAATTTCTCTGTTAATAAACACCACAATCAGAACCGCCGAGAGGGGGGGGCAGGGGGGGCAAATGCCCAGGGGCCCGGCGAGTTTTAGGGGCCCGGACTAGGCTCGCAAATCAACTTCTTTCTTATTTTGCTAGCAGAAGCCAAAATAACGGCAGCAGCTATGTCGTCTGACTTGCCATGTGAAACAGAACTTCCAGAAAAACGCCAAAAACGACGAAAACTTTTTTATGATGAAAGTCAACATATGCCAGAGGCCAGAAGAGAGTGCGCATGAAGTGGATGAGGATTTTCAAGTAAACGTTTTCTATAAACTTATTGATAGTGTTATATCTGGTTTAACAGAGCGTTTTCAATTGGCAAGGGATATTAACAATTCTTTCAATTTTCTGTGGTTGTTTCCAGAAATCGGAGAAACTGATCTGGAAAAGAAATGTTCTAATTTCTGCAAAGAATATGACAAAGATGTAAGCAGTGACTTAATTGAAGAAGTAAAACATCTAAAGTCAATTTATTCAGATAGCATACAAAGTGAAAACCTTCATCCCATAAAACTGCTGATTAAAATTTACCAGTTGAAGTTGGAATCTATATTCCCAAATATTGCTATTGCAATATCTTTTGTACAATTCCTGTAACAGTTGCAGAAGCTGAAAGAACATTCAGCAAGCTAAAGCAAATAAAAAGTGTGCAGCGATCAACCATGAAGCAAGACCGATTGACCGCTCTTGCAACTCTTGCGATTGAGCATGATTTGGCGAAGTTATTAAATTTTGATGATGTTATTAACAATTTTGCTTTAACCAAATCAAGGAGAGTTTGTCTTTAAAAACAATAAATACAAATTTGTACAATTAAACGGTTTTATAGTTTAATTTAAACAATAAACTTAAAATACATTTTTTTTTCAAATAACAACTGAATAATTATAAAACCATACCTTGTATGACGTATATGTCTAACTTATCTAAAGTATAAGTACAAAGTATATGATCTGTGAATTTTTTTAATTCTCATGACCTAAAGATACTTTAGAGGTTTATGCCCGGGGGCCCGTGACAGCCCTGCCTAGGGGCCCGAAATTTCTGTCGGCGGGCCTGACCACAATAACATAAATAATAAATAATTTCGAAAACGACATACCTATTAATTCTATTATCTTATCTATAATACAGACGCTCCTTCTATGCAAAAGAGAATTGCGTCCACAGACCATGACGGATGCTCTGTTGGCAAGTGATGCAGCGTGCACAGGCCACGGCTATGAGGGTTCCACGCAATACCCAGGCGCCTATCTAGTGTTAGGTACCCATTCAGAGCTGGGTGACTCAGGGACGCCCTAGGCCCGGGAAGAAATTCTTAGCTTCGCATGGATTCGAACCCGTGACCATCGATATGCCAGTCGAGCGATTGCCCCTCGCTCTAGCGTCTTGGAAAAATTGACATCTGAAGTAACTAGTAAATCGAGATAAGATGCTGAAGTTTTACTCAGTTCAATGCAATATTTTTCTTTTTTATGGTATCTCAAGTTATGTGAACCCTTGTTTTTTTTAATTAATGCAAACCCATTTCATGGAACAAAAATATGTGCTAATACAGAACGCTGTTATAGAGAGTTGGAGATATCAACTAAACGCCGAGTTAGAATTATAAAAAAATATGAGTGGGGTAACTTCAGAAGACGTGGTTCTATCTTTAGAGCAAGAAGTACAACGAGAAATGTTTTTATCCATAGATGTAATAATAAAAGAACGCGCCCATGAGCTACAGGTCCTTGCAAGAAAATATTCATGCATCTATACTAATAAAAGGGAAAGCCCTCACTGACTCACTCACTCATTCATCACTAATTCTCCAACTTCCCGTGTAGGTAGAAGTATAGAAGCATGAAACCTTGGGAAGTTGTTGGTTACCTTCTCACGACGAAAATTGGCAAAAATGAATTTTAAAAATCTCGCTCATGTGGGACCGGGGGCAAAAAATATTTTTTTTCCTTATTTTCCCGATTTAATTGGAAAAAAAAGAGTTAAATTTCCCACTCATGGGGGCCGGGGCACCAAAAATGGTTTTTTACTTATATGAGCCAAATAAAAATTGAAAATCACTAATACTCATATTTCCGGTATGGGTAGAAGCATGAAACTTTGTAAATTTTTTGAGTACACGCCCCCGACAAAAATTGGCAAAAAGAATGTTAAAATTCCCACTCATGTGGGACCGGGGGCCCAAATATAGGTTTTCTTCTATTAAAAACCGACTCATCACTAACTCTCTAAATTCCCGTGCAGGTAGAAGCATGAAAATTTGGGAAGTTGTTGGGTACCCTCTCACTACGAAAATTGGCGAAAAAGAATTTTAAAAA
>MUZC01000034.1:1384061-1417675 GCA_002072015.1 Radix auricularia | reverse complement strand
CCGTGTAGGTAGAAGCATGAAACTTTGGAAATTTGTTAAGTACATGCTCCCAATTATAATTGAAAAAAAAATAGTTAAATTTCCCACTCATGGGGGCCGGGGCCCCAAAAACGTTTTTTTTTTCCTTATATGAGCTATATAAAAATTTAAAAATCACTAATTCTCCTATTTCCCGTATAGGTAGAAGCATGAAACTTTGGTTAATTTTTTGAGTACACGCTCCCGACAAAAATTGGCAAAAATGAATGTTAACATTCCCTCTCATGGGGGACCGGGGGCCAAAATATAGTTTTCTTCTATTAAAAACCGACTCATCACTAACTCTCTAAATTTCCGTGCAGGTAGGAGCATGAAACTTTGGGAAATTGTTAAGTACCCTCTCACGACGAAATTCGGTTTAAAAGAATTTTTAAATACACACTCATGGGGCCCGGGCCCCAAAAACGTATTTTTTTTCTTATATGAGATTTATAAAAAATTCAAAATCTATAATTCACTTATTGCCCGTGTAGGTAGACACAAAAAACGTTGGGGAGTTGCTAAATTCACATTCGCGATGGTAGCAGGTTGATAATATTTCAAATATCCTTTACTGGGGACCGGGAGCCCAAATGTAGTTTTTTTCAAATATATACTATATAAAAACTGAAAATCACTAATTTGTCAATTTCCCGTGTAGGTAGAAGCATGAAACTTTGGGAAATTTTTGAGTACAATCTCCCGACAAAAATTGGCAAAAAGGAATGTTAAAATTCCCACTAATGGGGGACCGGGGGCCCAAATCTAGTTTTTCTTATATTATTAACCCACTTATCTCTAATTCTCCAATTTTCAATGTAGGTAGGAGCATGAAACTTTTGGAAATTGTTAATTACCCTCTCACGACGAAAGTCGGTGTAAAAGAATTTTGAAATACACACTTATGGGGGCCGGGGCCCCAAAAACGTTTTTTTTCTTATATGAGATTTATAAAAATTGAAAATCTTATTTCCCGTGTAGCTAGACAAGGAAAAATAATTATATAAATTTTAAAAATTTCCTCTTATGGGTCACCGGGGGCCCAAAACATTTTTCACCTAAAATGGGCTATATAAAACTGAATCAACACTAATTCTCCAAGTTTCCGTGTAGGTAGAAACTTTAAACTTTGGAAGTTCTTGATTACCCCCCTCCCCCCGCGATGGTAAGAGGCAAAAATATTAAATCACCTCTCACTAGGGCGATTATTGCCGAAATATAGTTTTTTACCCAATATGTGTTATATAAAAAAGATGCATCTTTATATCTCCAAGTTCTTGTGTACGTAGGACCCTGAACGGTTGAAGTTAATATATTTAGTATATCTATCTTGATTCAGATTAAAATCAATAGGTGTTTTGAATTGGTGTTATTCGGGTTCTCAACGTCAACTGAAATCCTAATTTCCGCAGCAAAGCGCGGGTAAATTGCAAGTAATACTATATAGCATACTAGACTATATGAAGAATTTGAGCATCAAATAAATTTCTTTATTGACATTGATAAAGATCAGTTCGATATTGAAAGAGAAAGGATCCAGGTTTTTATGGCTGGTTACAGGACCGGTCTTAGCAATTGTGGGGACCTAAGCAGCATAGTATGCGAAAAGGATTGCGGGGGGGGGGGGTCATTTTGTTTAGGGATAAGGTATTAATAAGGATAATAAGTGAAAATTAAGATAGGTGGGGCCTATGAAAGAGCGGGGCCCACTACGGATACCGCATAGGTTGCAGTAGCCTAAGACCAGCCTAGCTGTATTTACACTACAAGAAGAGGCATTATGTTTTTTTTAAAGGGGAAATTCACCCTTATCTATTAATATATATTCAACAGTAGGCTATAGATTGGAAAATTCTTTACCCAATATTATAATTTTGCTAAGCATTCTTTTCGACAATTAATATCTGGGTATCTAGTTTTGAAAGGAGCTTCTTCATAGTGAAATTAAAAAATAAAATTATATTCGTTCCATAATGAGTGATTTAAGACTACAAAATCTTGCGATGTTGTTCATACAACAAGTTAGTTAAGTTAGTACAAAACATTTTAAATTTTGATAACATAATACACGATTTTTCTTCTATGAAAGTTAGGTAAGTAAGTAAATGTCTATAATAAATATGTTTACTTACTGATGTATACAATTTCTTTGTTTATATAAAAAAAAAGATATATTTATAAAAAAAATAAAAATAAAAGCATATTAATTGTTAATGTTTTTTGTGTGTAAATTTGAAATAAGTTTTTTCACATTGGGGGTGGTGCTCAGTGGCGTAGCTAGGGGGCGGTCTGCCCCGGGCGGCACTCTTTCAGAGGGCGGCATTTGTGAGCATTTGACAAGTAAAGCCATTTCCAACAACCGCCTTTTTTCTTTTGAAGGGGGGAAACCAAAGTGATTTTTTTTTCTTTCTTAATTTCCAGTCTTAATTAACGGATTCGTGAAACTTTTGTTTGATTATATAGTGGTTGTTATGACTAATGTAAACCGTTCAAAAATTTGATATCGCTCAAAAAAGGTATCGATTTGTTTGGAAAATTAAGCGATATACTTCACAGATGGTGCTTTTATAAGAAAACTGCACAAAAAAAACAACACATCACCGCTGGTCCAAACATATGTAGTATAAATATCACCACGACAGTTATGCGTGGAATTAGTACATGCGCAAAATGATGCGCTATTAAGTACCTACATGACATGGTGGTTCAAATAGTGTGTTTACTGTTTAACTTGCAAGTAGTAATTTATAATACTGCTTCAGTTTTCATAAAATTATAGTAAGGTAACTGATTAAAAATTAAATTTATTTTGATTTTAGTACATTGAAGCAGCACGAATAGCTTGTGTTTTTCATTAAAATACTGATATTCATTAAAAATGCTACGCCTATACAAATTAAGTACGGCATCTGTCCGTCAAAGATTTATCTTTATTATTTCAGCTCTTGGTGTGGCTAATGAGACCAATCCTTGAGTGACAGTCTCTTTTGCACGTTACACACACGAATATACTGGGGAAGTGTTGCCTGGCCTTTCTCCTCGCTCTTTTTTCAACTGCCTCTTCCCTAGTTAGCTCCTCTGCTCTTAGTGATCCTACTTTCACTATAGCCCGCCACATGGTCCTATCCTCAGGCAGGTTTTCCCAGTTGTGTATGTCAATGTTGGCTACTTTCATGTCTCTCCTGCATATGTCCGTGTATCTGAGACATGGCCGACCAATCGACCTTTTCCCAGTTGCCAGCTCGCTGTATAGGACATCTTTGGGTATGCGACCAGTTTGCATTCTCTTGACGTGTCCAGGCCAACGGAGGCGTCTTTGGCTTAGTATGGCTGGAATGCTGCTCATGCTTGCTTGAGCCAGGACCTCTGTGTTGGGGACTTTCTCTTGCTATTTAATGTCAAGGATGCTGCGCAGGCATCTGAGGTGGAAGCTATTGAGTCTTCTTTCATGCCTGGTTTAAGTGGTCCATGACTCGCACCCATAGAGGAGTGTGCTCAGTACACAGGCCTGGTATACCTGCAGCTTAGTCCTTGCTGTGAGTTTGGCACTGGACTAGACCCTTTTGTACAGTCTAGCCATAACAGTTGCTGCCTTCCCTATCCTAACGCTTATCTCATCTTCCAGTGAGAGGGTGCTCGAGATGGTTGCTCCTAGATAGGTAAAACTGTCAACATCATCCAGGTTGCAGTCGCCTATAGTGATTGTTGGCAGGGAGGCAGCATCTTGTGTCATAATGTTGGTTTTCTTTATACTAAGGGTCAGGCCAAACTCTTTGCAGGCAGCGGGGAAGCTGGATACAAGGTTCTGCAGCCCGTCTGCTGTGTGAGATATTAAGGCAGCATCGTCTGCAAATAAGAGCTCGCGCAGCAAAATCTTCCTGATTTTGGACTTTGCTCTAAGTCGGGCAATGTTGAATAATCTCCGATCAGCTCTGGTGTGTATGAATATCCCTCGCTGTAGTTCTAAAAGGCATACTGGAGTATGCCAATTTAAGTAAAGTGTAAATAAGTTGAATTCTTCTATTAGGGACAATTTTAAGATTTACGGCAAGAACATGAACATATTCAAAATTCCCCGTTAATAAACAACACAATAACAAACAATTTCAAGCGTCGTTGAAAAAATGACATCTGAAGTAACTGATAAATCGAGATCAAATGCTGGAATTTTACTCAGGTCAATGCAACCTTTTCTTTTCTATGGTATCAGAAATTTATAGGAACCTTTTAAAAAAATTAATGCAAACACATTTCATGGAACAACTATATGTACTAATACAGAAAGAGATAGTCGGAGATATCAACTGAACGCCGAGTGAAAATTAGAATTAGAAAAATATGCGTGGGGAAAATTCAGAAGACTTGGTTCTATCTCTAGAGCAAGAAGTACATCGAGAAATGTTTTTATCCATGGATGTAATTATAAAAGAACGCGCTCATGAGTAACATGTCCTTGCAAGAAAATGCTCGTGTATAATACCGTGTAACCTACTAAATGAAGAATTTGAACATCAAATACATTTATTTATTTACATTGATAAAGAACAGTTCGAAATGGAAAGAGAAAGGATCCGGGTTTTTATTGCTGTACACAGGGCTGGTCTTAGCAATTGCGGGACCATATGCAGCTTAGTATGCGAAAAGGATTGCGCGGGGCCCACAGTTTGGGTAGAGATAAGGTATTAATAATGATAATAAGTGAAAAATAAGATAGGTTGGGCCGACGAAAGCGACCAGCCCTTTCTGTACATACACAACAAGAAGAGGCTTTATGTTTAAAATACCACCTTGATCTATTGAAATATAGTCAACAGTATAATATAGATTGGAAAATTCTTACCCAGCAATAGGGGCCTATAATTTTGCTAAGAATATTTTTGCTATAAATGTATCTAGTTATAAAAGGAGCTTCTCCAAACTGAATTTGAAAAAAAAATTATATTCGTTCCACAATGAGTGATTAATGACTAAAAAATGTTGCAATGTTGTCCATAGAACAAGATAGTACAAATAATTTGTGGGCAGACTCGAGAGACTTGGTGGCAGGGTCACAGTTCAATGGATCCCTAGCCACGTGAATGTAGAAGGTAATGAAATAGCAGACTCGCTGGCAAAAGCTGGAGCAGCCCAACCCCAACCAGATGTCCCAGTCACATATCTTGGGGCAAAGACGTGGCTAATGGACCACTTCAGGGAAAAGTGGTACCAGGAGTGGGAAGATGGAGCTACAGCCAGAGGGGTGTTCGCTAGCATGCCCAGGCCTAGCAGATCAGACCAGTGGTGGGGTCTAAAACGAAGGGAACAAAGTTTGGTGACCCAAATGCGCACCGAGCATTGCCCAACCAAATCTTACTTTAACAGGCTGGATCACAACAGGGACCCCAACTGCCGCCATTGCAGCCAAACCTCTGAGACGATCATACACTTGTTGACGTCATGTCCCGTGCTTGACATAGCCGGGGAGGTTAGGGGGGCAGGGGAGTCCTACGTTCAGACAATGTTGTATGGCACTGCCCAACAGATGGAGCAGATTGCCCAAGTAATAGCCAAGGCCTTAAGAGAGTAGATCTCAGGCCCAAAGAATATGTGTTTAGTTTAGTACAAATAATTTAAATTTTGATAAAATATTAATTGATTTTTTTACTATGAAAGTTAGGTAAGTAAGTAATTGTTTAAATAATAAATGTTTACAAACTGATGTATACAATTTCTTTGTTTATTAAAAAAATCCCATAATTGTTAATGTTTTTTGTGTGTAAATTTGGAATATGTTTTAGGCTATCTCATTTGGGGTTGGGGGGACCTGCGACCCCAATAAAATTCTTATGGCCTTCAAAAATATATATCTTGTATTTTTATAAATGTGTATCAGGTATATCATCTTATGCGGCTTCTTTTATTACTGCTTACATAAATAGGGTATGCAAAGGTAAAAATGTTCCCCACCTGTACTCCGATTCAATTAAAATTATTTATTCATGTTAATTAATTAATTTTTTTAAAAAAATCATACGATTGACTGAAGTGGCCACCCATAAATGACGTCACGTGATTTTGGCTGAATTTTCACCACCCTGCTCCCTCGTCACACGCCGTCACGAAAGCTTAGACCTCTTCCTTAATGTGACGTCACAAAGATCCCCCCTCCAATAAATGCAAAATGAGCATGTTTTAAATCATTTTTCCATTTAAAATATGTTTTTAGTGTAAGGCTGCACTCTAATAACGTAAACTAGCGTGATGCCAGTCATTAAATAAATTGGAATTTTTTATAAAAAGTTGCGCGTTTTGAATGACTTCAAATGTGTTACTGCTCTCACCCCCCCCCCCGCGCGTGACGTCATTTATGGGCGACCACTATAAGGGCGGCATATTGGAGACCGCCCCGGGCGGCAAAAGCTCTAGCTACGCCACTGGTGGCGCTTGAGACCTCAAAAACTTTCTTGTGGACTTTAAAAAAGTATCTTGTATTTTTTATAAATGTGTGTAATACATTGTATTTATTGGTATATCCTCTTAACTCTTATGCCAACCTTTTTTATTACTGCTTATATAAATAGTGCAAATGGTAAAAAAAGGCTCTACCTTCGCCACTATCCGCACCCCCTCCCGGTGATTCCTCTGTTCCGCTTCGTTAGTTTTCTTTTAGCGCTATGTAAAAAAATAATTAACTTGTAAAGATGTAATTTACATTGTAAAGTAAAATGGTGTTTATAGATCCATTTAAATTCGATGATGACAAATTTAAAAAACCACCGTGTAATACCCTTGTTGTTTGCAATTGAAAATAATTCTTTAAAAAAGCAATTCGCGTAAATAATAAAACGTAATTAAAATCATATTTTCAAAAATTATGGATTATAATAAATTATCATTTAACTATAACCTTTGTTGTAAACATTTATTTACATTTAACATTCGAAATTAAAAATTGATGACCCCTGGTGCCATCGTACTCTGTATAATACAGCTTCTGCCATTGGTTAATTTCAACTCATGCGCCATTTTTCTGACTGTTCAATAACAACATCTACCATGGCGGACGAGGAAAACGACTCAAAATCAGACAGTGGAAAGGTTATTAAATCTATTATTTATTGAAAATGATTGTATAAGTCGATATTTTAACTCATATTAAAATAATGACCATGTCATTACTATACATTAAAAAAAATCTCTTAAATGTCCTATTTTCGATAAGCAGCAATTTTATTTTAATTTACAAATGTCGACAAAACGATAATTTTATTAATGTTATGTCGCTAGCGTTACGACATGTCGTAGTGCTAACCAGGAAACTGCTGCCATGTCGTAGCAGCAGACGATTTAACGGGAAGTTGGTAGCGTTATGATATGTCATAGTGCTAGCCAGGAAACTGCTGCTGCGACATGTCGTAGCAGCAGACGATTTGACGGGATGTTGCTAACGTTATGACATACGCAACTTCTGCTATGACTAGTCATTACAACTATAGCTACAACTATAATATCTTAACAAACTCTTCTTTATATTTTATACGCATATAATACGACAATAATTATTAATAGATCTGGGCTTATTTATGTCATGTCATGTCATTTTCTCCGGAACAATGCTCCCTTCGTTGATTTCAAAATGACGTTTTTGCCGTATCGACGATGGGAGCTTTGATTTATTAAAAGTGGATAGTTTCTTTTCATAGCTATATTACTAATACTAAAATTAGTTTTAATGTATTCTAGAATGATTTCCCTTCAATAAAAAGGTCGGAGCGTTTGAATGGCTTGCTTTCATTTTTGTTTTACGTTTGTTTATAAACATGGATATTCACCTAGCTCATCTGGTTATTTATTGATCTAATATTATTTTAAATATTATAATTATGATGATAAACAAGTAAAAGTTATAGTTTTTTAAAATTATTCTTCAGATATTAATTTTAAATTGCCGATGAAACATACGCCACTTTTACTACTTTTAGTCTTAGTGCTAGTAGTTGTAGTGTAAATAAAACTAAGTTGACAAGTCATCTGTCGATGAACATCAAGTCCTGCCCACGTCTCAAATGCCTTGATGAATTGATAATATTTATACTTCAAATAATAATATAGACAATTAAAAGTGTGATTTGAAAACTGCTAAACTTTTCACTAAAACTAAGCGCAATTTTAGATATAAATTTAAAACAATTTCTAGTTGCAATACATCATATAGCTTCCAGCTCCATTGTAAACAGTTCAATTTTTAAAATAATTTTCCTGACCATTGATACTGAACTGAACTGTCCCTTAACCCGACGCTGGGTCGTTGGGGCACCATTTTGAGCTGCGCACTATCTCATGCCAAGTGTCACGGTTCTGAGCTGCCTTCTGGGAATCGCTAAATGAAAGGCCGGTTGACTCTTTGATATTGTCCTCCCAACTCTTCCTTGGTCTGCCTCTTTTCCTTCTTCCCTGGACTGTGCCTTGCAATATCGTCTTTGAGAGACCTCCAGATCTTGTCACGTGTCCGTACCATCGTAATTTCCTCTTTTTAATTGAGGTGAGAAGGTCCTCGTAAGGGCCAATGACTGCACTTATTTTGTCGCGGACCGCTTCGTTCGTGATGTGCGCCGTGTAGATGTTTAATACCTTTCGAAAACATCTCATCTCAAGCGCATTAATTATTTTTTGGAGGTCTGCTGTGAGCGTCCAAGCCTCACAAGCATAAAGGAAGACTGACATCGCCAGAGAGCGCATTAGTCGAATCTTTGATCTCAGGGAGAGCTTCTTGCTTTGCCAGATGTTTTTCAGTTTGCTTAATGCTGCAGTTGTTTGGGCCGTTCTGGCAAGAATTTCTGGCTTTGAGCCTTCACCGGATATTATAGCCCCTAGATATTTAAAGGTAGGGACCTCCTCGAGTTTGTGCCCGTTTATCCGTATTTCACTTGTGAAATTTTTATTTGCCATGACCTTGATCTTCTCTGCATTGATTTCCATGCCATAGGCCTTTGACGTCTTCTCTAGCTTTGCAAGGAATTCTTTTAGTTCGTCCTCGCTGCCAGCTAGGCCGTCTATGTCATCGGCGAAGCGTAAGTTAGTTATAATCCTTCCTCTGATGCTGACCGTTCCGACATGGTTTTCGAGCACATCAGTCATAATTCTTTCTAGGAAGAGGTTGAAGAGGATGGGGGAGAGTAAACATCCTTGTCTGACACCAACAGTGGTCTTGAACCAATCTCCCAGCTTGCTCATAGACTTTAAAAAGGCATTTGACAGAGTGTGGCATGCAGCACTGTGGGCAACCATGCACAAGTTCAATATTAATGCTAAGCTCATTGCTGGGATCAAGAACCTGTACAACAGAGCAACCAGCGCAGTACTCTACAACAGCAAGCTGGGACCATTGATAATGAGCTCTAATATTATATTTGTTTGCTTTTTTAAAGTGACATTGTTTCTATTTACTGTAAAAATGAATATAGTTTCTAAAAAACACTACTTTATTACATTACGGCTGATTTTGCTATACTTTATACTTTGTACTAGGTACTTGGATAAATCATTTTTGACTTTGTGAAAAATCTTTGCTGAGTTATATGCCCCTTGTTCAACTTTTTGTCCACTTAAAAATGTAAACAATGTGCATGTGTGTCAAGATAATTTCATTTTTCTGTGTAATTTTTGATGAAATTGGATATGTGGTCATGAGTCGAGTCGAGAGGACACGACAGGTTATGCAAGCTGTGTAGTTGAAAAGTGGGTGGAGAAGTCGTAGGATAGAGTGCATGCTAGTTGAATTTAAAAGAACTTTGTTGTATATTGTGACGTATGTGTATATATATTTGATATTTCATTATTAAAGAGCATTTTTCCTGACTTATTGGTGCAATGAATTAGTTTGTGAGAGATGATACTATTTCACAAGCTCACAAACACACTCAAAATATGTCAGTCACAAAGCAGTGATATAAAATGGTGTCTTGGCCATGACAAGCATCCAAATATCTACAAGAATTAAGTTCCATCCCCCCCCCCTCCAACCTCCCCCCAATTTTTAAAATATTTATGGAAACAATCACCAGATGTATTTCTTTTTTCAAGATGGCCGAAACTTCCTTCTAAGTACTTCAGCCAATTATTTTCAAATTTGATCTAATCTAACGGCTAAACAATATTATAACACTATTTTAAGTAAGGTTGTTAATCGGTTAACCGGTCCTCTGATCAGGATCTGTCCCTTTTTAATATTAATAAGGACCGGTTAACTGCAACTTCAATAAGCCCGTAATTAGCTTATTACCCGGAGTTTGTTTTTGTTGCGTTACGGTTAAGATGCAGGGCAGCATACGAGACTAACAGTGACTTCAATGCGCTTTCTCCATATTCCGGTATATCTATATATAATAAGATGCATTTGTTGTCCGTCTGTCTGTCTGTTCCCTAATAACTCAAGATCCAGAAAACCCAGTAAAGTGAAATTTGGTAAACGTACACATAATCATATGGGGAAGGTTCTTAAATAGGTTTCGTTCCATAAATTCACACTCATGGGCGCCTGGGGCCCAACAACTTTTTTTTCCTTATTTGAGCTATATAAAAAATGAAAATCAACAATTTTTCTATTTCCCGAGGAGGCAGAAGCATGAAATTTTAGGAAATTGTTTAGTATACTTCTTGCAATGGTAACAGGCAAAAATATATTTAAATTACCTCTTCCTGAGGGCCCAAATTTAGTTTTTTCCCTTATATGAACTATATATAAAAACAAAAAATCACTAATTATCCTATTTTACGGATAGGAAGAAGCATGAAACTTTGGCAAGTTGTTAAGAACGCTACCCCCCCTCCCCCCGACGATATTTTGCGAGAAACAATTTTAAACTTCCCACTCATGGGAAGCAATGTATTTTTTTTACTTATATACGCAATATAAATACTGAAAATCACCAATTCTACTATTTTTCGTGTAGATAGAAGAATGAATCATTGAGAAGTTGTTAAGTACACTCTCCTAACGCTAATTTGCGAAAAAGAATTTCAAACTTCCCACTCATTGGGGGCCGGGGGCCCAAATGTTGTTTTTTCTTATATTAGAAAAAAAAACTCATCACTAATTCTCCAATTTACCGTGTCGGTAAAAACATGAAACGTTTGGAAATTATTGAGCAGACTCTCCTTGCAATAATGGCTTTCTTTTTCATGGGGTGCCGGGGGCCCAAATGTACTTTTTTTTCTTAAATGAGCTATATTAACAGAATTCAGACAACGAAATATTGTGAAATTTAGTACACGTAAACGACATTACATGATGAAGTTTCTTAAGTAGATTTCGTTTAAATTTCCCGCTCATGTGGGGCCGGGGGCCCAAAAACGTATTTTACTTAGATGGGCTATATAAAAATTGAAAATGACTAATTCTCCTATTTCTGAATAGGTGGAAGCATGAAATTTGAGGAAATTGTTGAGTACACGCCTGCAGTAGTAACATTTGAAAAAATATTTAAATTATCACTTACTGGGAGCCGGGGGCCCAAATGTAGGTGTTTTTTTACCACTACACGCTATATAAATACTGAAAATCACCCATTCTACTGTTCCCATGTAGGTAGAAGAATGAAACTTTGGGAAGTTGTTAAGTACACTCTCCTAACGCTAATTTGCGAAAAAGCATTCTGTACGCTTCTCCAGAAAACCGTATTTAAAACCCGTGCGAAGCTGGGTACTTGCCTCTAGTAAATAATAAGGTTGTTAAGACCGCTCGTTTTTGAGGACCGGCTAACCATTCAAAAAAAGACTGGTTAACCGGTTAACCGCTCGTCCTTATATCCCTAATGTTTTGAGAACTAACAAGAGAATGTTGTCGCGTCGTCTGATGGCATCAAAGCCCGCTTCCNTTTCAAAAACCAACGCCTCGCCCCGTCCGTTTTGACGTCATGTTTACCTCTCTTTTGTGTGATGCCGGTCAACTCGCGTATTAAAATTAATAATATAATAAAATTATAAAGCTACAGAGTAAACAATGAAGATAAAATGGAATTAATTTTTTTAAAAAACATATTATTTTTCAATCGTCAACTCGCCAGAGTAATTGAATTTTGCGATTCACACGTTCACCCTCCCCGTTTTTTTCTGTTCAAATAGGGTTTGAGCTACACTCGCCGTACTGTTAATGTGGTAAACAAATGCCTTTGATAGGCAGGAAAACTGTCACTAAAATACCGAACTTGAATTTGTGGGCTGATTAATCGCCCTGTATCTTTGCTACGTCTTTCAAATACCTCTCGTAATATAGGTACATGTACTTCACTAAGCGGCGTGCGCCAATACGTTTTTGAATCCCTGAAATGGACTATAAACCGGTGATCAGAAAATGTGGATAGGTCACGGGGTCATATGCTTTTATAGCTTTCTTTGTCTTTATAAGAAACAGACTATAATAAATATAAATAGAAACAGCCTCGGCCTTTACCGTTGTTGACAGCAAACAAAATTATACTTTTGCAATATTGTTCATGGAACAAGATTTTACAAATAATTTACATTTTGATAACATAATACACAATTTCTCTACTAACTCTACTATGAAAGTTATGTTTACGTAAATTTATAAATGTAATTTTTACATACTAATGTAAACAATTTCTTTGTTTATAAAAAAAATAATGTATTTATAAAAAAAATAATAAAAGCATATAAATTTGTAATTTTTTTTTGCTGTAAATTTGGAGTATGTTTTGCTACCTCAATAACTCTCTTGTGTCCTTAAAAAAAAATCTTGTATTTTTAAAAATGTGTACAAATATGTATATCATCTTATGCGGCCTCTTTTATTAATGCCTACATAAATATGGCATGGAATTGTTTCCCATCTTTTAATTTTACAATGTTATAGTTGCAATTAAAATTATTTATTAATGATTATTTTTTTATAAAGACACTCGTACGATTGATTTAAGTGACCGTCCTTAAATGACGTCACGCGATTTTGGCTGATTTTTCACCCCTGTCCCCTCGTCACACGTCATCACAAAAAACTTAGACCCCTTCTTCAATGTGACATCACAAAGGTCGCCCTCCCCCCATAAGAGCCGTATTTTCTATTTGAAAATGAGCAGGTTTCCAATCAATTCTTTTGTCATTTAAATATTTTTAGTGTAAGGCTGCACTCTAATATCCTAACACGCGTGAAACCATGTAAAACTTCATTAAATAAAGTGTCGGTATTCATATATTTCGTCAAAATAAGGAACGGAAAAGCAAGAGCAGCCTTCCAGCAACTCAAGAATGTTTGGGTCGCCAACAACTTAGGCAGCAAGTTAAAAGTAAGGATTTTTAACGCTATGGTGAAACCAGTGCTGCTATATGGAGCTGAGACATGGAGAGCAACGGCTGTAAACCTGACCAGAATCCAGACCTTCATTAACAATTGTCTAAGAAGGATTCTCAGAATTCACTGGCCGGACAAAATCAGCAACCAGGAACTGTGGCAGCGGACTAAACAGAAGCCCATTGAGGAAGAGTTTCTTTAAAAGCGGTGGAGGTGGATCGGTCATACACTAAGGAAACCTGCTTCTAATACAACAAGGCAAGCCCTGAAATGGAACCCACAGGGTAAACGGAAAAGAGGCCGCCCAAGAAACACATGGCGCCGAGAATTGGAGGCAGACATCAAGAGGATTGGCCATGAATGGAAGATCTTGGAGAAAATGGCCCAGGATAGAGATGCCTGGAGAGCTCTTGTAGGTGGCCTATGTCCTAGGAGGAAGTGCAGACGCCGGCGATGATCGGTAGATGTCCCTCATGGTTGAGAAGGCTCAACAAAAACAACAATCATATATTTTAGTGGAAATTTTATTTAAAGTTGCGCGTTTTGATGTGGCTTCAAATGTGTGACACCTCTCCGCCGCATGTGTGACGTCATTTGTCTCCTAAAAGGGCGGCAATTTGGAGACCGCCCCGGGCGGCAAAAGCTCTAGCTACGCCACTGTCACGGGGTCATATGCTTTTATAGCTTTCTTTGTCTTTATAAGAAACAGACTATAATTAATATAAATAGAAACAGCCTCGGCCTTGACCGTTGTTGACATCAAACGCGCAATGTGTTAGCTCTCTATAGTCACAGTGGCCCGACAACTAACGAGCTGGATCTTGGTATCGCTTTTACTCACCGCGACAATGGGAGAGGCGCGTTACCGCTTGCGTTGTTTTTTTCACTACGTTATCGCTAGGTTTTTTTTTGTTTTTGTTTGTTTGTTTGTTGTTGTTTTCTTTTGGGTTACACGGTCCTACGGTCCTGAATAAAGATGACCGGCCGCTTAGTGAAGTACATGTACCTATATTACGAGAGGTATTTGAAAGACGTAGCAAAGATACCGGGCGATTAATCGTCCCACAAATTCGAGTTCGGTCTTGTAGTGACAGTTTTCCTGCTAGTCAAAGGCATTTGATTACCACATTAATAGTAGTAATAGTACGCCGAGTGTTGACATCAAACGCGCAATGTGTTATCTCTCGTACAGTCACAGTGGCTCGACAACTAACCAGCTGGATCTTGGTATCGCTTTTACTCACCGCGACAAAGCGAGAGGGAGAGGCGCGTTATCGCTTGTGTTGTTTTTTCACTAGTTTTTTTCACTACATTATCGCTAGGTTTTTTTTTTTTTTTCTTTTTGGTTACACGGTCATACGGTCCTGAATAAAGATGACCGGTCCTGGTCTGAGGGCCGGTTAACCGTTAACAGGCTTAGTTTAAACCCTATAGAAAATGATAGTATTCAATAACAAAATGTACTGTGTGCAGACTTGTTGTCATTGGTAACCATTCATCCTTTAACCTCATTTTGAGTCTACTACTACTATGTCTATTTCTTTTATCCTCATTCAAACTCATTGTTTCAATCATAAAAGGTATCCGTGTGCAAAATCAATTTAACTATTACTATTGGTTAGAACTAATTATGAGTCAAAGTTGAAGGTTCAAAAGGAGTTACTAATTTTTTATAGAGGACAGTTCAGTTGGCTTTGTCATTCATGAATATAATAATATCACTATGTAGGTCATAATAGAACTAGAACTTGTAAACACAACAGAAACTTCGTTTAAAAACGAATTAGCCCTATTATTTAAGTATGCCATTTGACTTAAAGTTATTTTTTTTAATTAAGTGCGTACCTTAGGCAGGAAAGAAATATTAGGGAGCTAGGAACATTACGCATTAACTTTCAAACAGTGACTTTGCATTAACTTTCTAACAGTGACTTCCTGTAACACTACTGTATATTTAATTTTAACTGATTAGCTACCGAATTGAAAAAAAAAAACAGGCTGTGGCCGAATTAAATGTGTGCCCCATTTCCCACTAGCATATCATACAGAATAGGACTGCATAAAGCTTTTTTATAAAAAACAAAACAAATTACACAAACTATTTGAGTAAGGAAACAATAAAATAAAGCTTTATTATCAACTAATACAAATAGTGGTAGACGTTATTTGTATTAGTTGATAATAAAGCTTTATTGTTTCCTTACACAAATAGTTTGTGTAATTTGTTTTTTTTTCCCACTAGCATGTATGTGTAGAAATTTAGCTTCAGTTTTCTTATTTCCTAACACATTTTAATAGTTAATTAATAAGTTAAAATTATAAAATATAATTTTGTAGATAAATTAATTTTCTGCAGTTAAGTATACAATATTTTATTGTTAATTTATAAAGTTTAAAATGTTTTATTCTTGATTTTAACAAAAACTTACGAAAATCGAAAAAACGGGTCACCTTACCTTCAATTGCTAGCTTTCTTACTATTACTATTACATAGTACAGTAAAAAGAGTGTTTACATTTTGCTGATTACACATGGTTTTAAATAAACTTCCTGCCGGTAATAAAAAATATCGGAACATAATAAAGAAAATAAATTACAACACTGCTCGTGGTAGTTAATCAGTTAAGAATCGTTTTGGAATCGGAATCGGGTCTAAATTATTCAGCTCCGATGCCAATGCCCGATGCTTTTGAAAAGTCCCGATAGTCCGATACGATTCCGATTAATCGTCCCATCACTAATAAATATTTCTTATAATTTAAAAATATGATCTCAGTTTTATAGAGTCTGATTAGTATACAAAAATAAGACTACCGAGCCAAGCAAAGGGGTTGGGCAAGGTGAATTTTAGTCTGAAAAGCTACAGATTATATGTTTTAACAAATTAATGTTCTAGTTAGACAACCCCAAATTTGCCAAAACATTTGTAAACTGTCCACAGACACAGGCCAACACAACTCTTTAGTGTGTTTGAAAATATTGGAAAATCTTTTCGGTCCGAATTTACAACCTCCCCCCCCCCTCCTCTGTTATAAATGTTGTTGACTTAATAAAATTACTTTTAAAAGTTTAACTTATTAGAAACATTAAAAAAACTATACGTTTTTTGCCTCTATAAAAAGTAATGATGTCATGACATTTGGAAGCACTTAAAAACCAGGCATTTTGTTGAATTTTTTTTTTTAGTGAGCGTCCAATGACTAATTATTTATTTTCGGGGTTGATAAAATAGCAAATTTTATCCACATCCATTTACGTTTATAAAAATAAATAAATACTTATGGGGGTCACATTTATAATAAATATATTCTTATAGTGGTCCTTTTTATTTATATTTCTATGGCATGCTTTTTCAAAAGGAATTCAAAAAGCCATCAAAAGCTCACACACTACAGCATGACTCAATAACACAGTTTGTGGGTGAAGCTTCGCAGCAGTTTAGTTTACTGCAGTGCTTCTCAAAGCTGTGGTCCATGGGCCAGTGCCAGTCTGTGGACCATCCGCCGCTGGTACGCAGAAAATATCAAGAAAGTACGGGAAAATAGAATTACAATCCCCTATATGCAACCTTTAATACTAAGCACATAGAATCTGTCAATTTTTCAACGAGTACATGAATGAAGCAATATAATAAAATTAATTACATTTTGCTACTACGTCAGTGAAGGGAAAATAGTTCACTTGTCTCTGGTGCAATGAAAAAAAATTCCTGCTGGTCTGCTATACTAAAAACTTTGAGAAGCACTGGTTTACAGCTCAGCAAATTTTTATGTTTGTGGGATTTAAAATTATGCACACGGTCCAACCAACCTGAGAGGGAACATTGGCTACAAATATACCGTAACTATGACACTGCCATAAATCATACATGTCAAAATGTATATATACATGTTAAAAAGTATATATAATAGTACACACAAGGTGATGATTATTCAAAATTCACCCTGATTACGTTTTTTTTTTCAATAAAAAAAAAGTCATATAATAATTATCCTTAATTTTTTATAATCAAAGTTGTGTAAATTTTTAAAAAATAATGTTTTAAAGCAATGTCTTTATTAATTGAAAATTAGCCTGAGGTAAAAGAAAATGTTTCTGAGGCAGAAGAAACTAAGAAGGAAGATGAAGAAAACACTCTAAAGGAAGATTCCAAAAAAGAAGTCAAAAGTCCTAAAAAAGATGAAAAATCTCCTAAAAAGGAAAGTAAAAGCCCAAAGAAAGTTGAGGGTTCCAAAAAACCTATAAAGGATGAGAAGAAAAAAGAGGAAGATGAGGAAAATGAAGAAGATTCTGAGGAAGATGAGGAGTTACCACGTAAGATCCTTAAATTTTTATTTCAACTATTTCAATCTGTCATAATTTATGTCTTAATTTGGAGCTTATAATGTTCATAATATTCTCAATCATTTCCAGAGTTAATAAATATTTCTTTAGCCTTTCAGAACCTGTAATTAATTTCAGATTTGATGCGTGGTGGTTATGGGAAATTTTAACAGTAACTAAAAAAATTATTTTTCATAATGCCAAAGTTAAAATGTTACAGAAAATGAAGACCTCAAATTAAGACCATTTGAATTGGTCATATCGCTATCCTGTAGATTTTACATTTTTGTTATAAAGAAATAAAAATTATAAAATCATATTTGAAAACCCCCTAATATTGCTTTTGAAAGACAAAATACTAGGGCTCAATGTTCTCCTTAAGCTGCACGGCTGTGCAGATATTTGACAGATGCAGCGCATTAGTTTAGAATTACTGCGCAGCAAATTTTGTAAAACAGTGCACAAAAAATAGATACTGTGCAACTTTGCACATGAGTTTTTTTCTCCTAGCAAATGGACCAATGAACCTTAGAGTTAGAGGGAACATTGCTAGGGCTGCGGATATTAATTAATCGTATTAATTTATTACAATTAATTTGATAGATTTTTGTCCAATTTATTAATTATATATAATATATATATATTTTACTTACATATTTTTCCCTCATATAAATTATTTATTTAGATGTCCATTCGTAAACAAAAAGGTTTTTCTTCCTAATTTATTGCATAGCAGAACGAATTTGCTATGTTACGTCACAAAATTTGGGAGCCATAGAATTGCAGCAACTCAACCGATTTGGCGAAATAATAAATTATGACTAACAGGATATATAATATATATGCGTTAAGAAATTATTATTAATCAAAATTAATCTATTAAATTTTTTCCCGATTAATTTTACAAAATTATTTGAATCAGTACCAGCCCTACAAAATAATAATTCATTTACTTTTAAACATCGTCAGTATATTTGAATTAATTTGCAGTTCTAAAATTATTTGTTTTCCTTATTTAGCTGGTCTCCTTGAAGTCCCTTTAGTTGTGGAAGGAAAGCGTGAAAAGAAAAAAGTTGAGAGGCTCTCTGCTTCCATGATCAGATCTCCACAAGAGAGAAAAAAAGTTGAGATTGAAGAAGGCTCGGGAGATAAACTTGGTGAAATACCATTTAGTAAGCTCAATAAACTTATGCTTTTAAATTAATTTTTAAAAATAAATTAGGATATGAATGTTTTACATTGAATACACATATAAATAAATGTGCGTTACTATTTTTATGTGAAGTTCTGTGAACTCAGCTGCCTACTGAAGTATTGTGCTTCTCTGTTATCAATGTTTTAATTTCTGTTACCATACTAAGAAAAAGTCTATTATTAAAGAAGACAAAAAAGAAATTTTATTTTAAAAATAAAAAATTGCAGTTCTGAGGGTGTAGTAAAGTAAGTATTTGAAACCATGTTTAAAAATGCTGAGGTGTTAAAATTATAGTGGTTAGACCATGGTCTATCCAATCATTCACACTACTCTAATAACAAAAAAATGTGAGCTACTGGAGTTCGCTATGGCTTTATTGCAAATGAAAACATAAAATAAAGGTCCCCCCAAATGAAATGCAAGACATAAGTTCTGCATATTAGTACTGACTTATGGGTCCTTGAATTGAAGGTTAATTATTGTGAGAGTCAATTTGAAATGCAGTTGCATATACTTTTTTGATTAAAAAATTACCTGATGCATAAAATAAGAGAATAAGATGTAGCGACTTAAAGACCTAATACTTAATTTCTTTCTTTGCAGTTGAACATCAGTTGAACACAACAAAGGCGATAGATTTAAAGCCTCTGCATAAAGTGCTGTTTCTCAGGCCTGGTTCGAACACAGAAATAAAGAAAAATATTAGACAGTTTTCGGGATTCTCACATTCAAAAGATTCAAAAGAACACGAGAAAAGAATGTCCGTATTAAACAAGTGAGTGGTTACCTTAATTATTTCAATATTTCACATTCAGCCATCTCATCTGAATTTAAACATCTGGTTATATCTCCCTTTTAGATAGTTCTTGTTTATATTTTGAGAATTGATAATCAATTATGCTAAATTAATCTATTATTTAAAGAATATGTTCGAATTAAAAGAGCTTTCAAGCAGCCTTATACATTTTTTTCATTACAGAATGGTTCTGGCAGAGCTTAAATCCATTTGTTTAGTGCTAGGGTTGGAGCGAGGAGGTACAAAGCCAAATTTAATAGAAAGAATAGAGAATTTTTTAATGAAACCAAAAGATAAAGGCCTAAAAGTCAAGACAAAAAGTAAGAGAATGATAACTGCTAAGATACATTTTTAAAAATTATGATATATTTTAAATTTCAGAACTATTTGTTTAGAATGATTGGTTGTGTGATAATATTTAACTCTTTTTTTTCCCCACTTAAAAAAAATCAATAAATAATGATATAAATTATTGTGAATTTTTAATATAACTTTTAGAAAACTGGCTAAAGGCATTTATGCAATGCTTATTAAAAAGGTCAATTTAATTGCAGAGAAGTCAAAGTCAGGAGGGGGTAAAAAGACGGACAAGAAAAGGAAGCGTGCATCTAAAGGAGATAAAAAGAAAGTGAAAAAAAATAAAGATGATGATGATTCAAAGGAAGATAGTAGTGATGGTGGTGATGATGATGATGACGATGAAGAAGAAAAGGAACAAGATGAAGAAGAAAAAGAGGATGAGGAGGAAGAGGACCCTGAGAGTGAAGATGAGGTAATTTAACCACTTATTTTAATCTAACTCTTATTAGTATTATTTTTTTTTTTTTTTAAATCTCTAATTTTAATGCTTTTAAATATTTTATTTGTCAAAACATCTGTATATATTGTAAAGTACAGAAATTAAAAATTACTTCTAAATTGAAAATAAATTACAATAATTATTTTGTCAAATCAACAACCTTATGTTTGTTTCAAACCTAATAACCTGAGTTCTGGGTTATTTTGGAAAATTAGACTGTTACCGCTTTATGTGACAAGTTTGTATCTATCATGAATATTTTAAGTTCAGATGACTTCTATTCAATTATAATAATGTTTAATGCCCCAGAAGGTTTTCTCAAAACTTCTGTCTCAATCCCGTAAGGAATCCCCGTATTGCAATCAACTGGTAATGAAATTAAAAAAGTTGCGTAAAATCTATTAATGTTATTATAGTCTTCATTTTTTAAAATTAGAATAGCTATTTTACATAACCAAAAGACCTTCTTGACTTTAAAACTGTTTTTACCTGTAGTTTAGAACTATTATTTTTATAATTAAGTATAGCACCACCTTAGTTTACTTAAAAAACTTAAAATACTTTGGAATGTCAGGTCCCTTACATCACTGGATCCAAGACCTCCTATTGGGTGGGGACAAACTGTAATAATTAATGGATCTAAATCTCCACCATTAAAGGTTAACTCAGGAGTTCCACAAGGAACTGTGCTAGGTCCCTTACTATTTTTAATTTATATAAATGATTTACCCAACAATTTCTCAACAGGAACAAAAGTTGATGATTGTATAATCTATAGAACAATTATGTCAGAACAAGATAGCAAAATTTTGCAAAAGACTTATATGAATTAAAAAAATGGGAAACTAACTGGAGTATGTCCTTCCACCCAGAAAAGTTTCAACTGCTAAGAGTAACAAAGAAAAAGAAACAAATAAATTCAAAATATTTCAGTCATGGAAAAGAACTAACCCAAACTAAAGATGCAAAATACTTAGGACTCATAATAAATGAGAAACTATCTTGGAATCCTCATGTCATAGAAGTTATTAAAAAAATCAAACAAAACCTTAGGTTTTATAAAAAGAAACTTTTACAAATGTAATAAAGATATAAAACTAAAATGCTACCTCACCCTGGGGAGACTTATAGTATACTTATACTATAATATGCATCTTCTGTATGGGACCCATCCACCAAAGAAAACATTGATAAACTAGAACAAATTCAAAAAAGAGCTGCCAGATTCATTACTGGAGAATATTCAAAACTCACAAGAGTAACACCATTAGTTAAATCATTAAACCTTGAAACACTAGAGGATAGAAGAACCAAGAGTAAATTAGTAATTATACACAAAGCAATTAATTCTAATCTAATACAACACAAAGATAACTTAATACAACCCTCAGATGGACATAAAAACACCTTTCTTATTCGGTATGCAAAAACAAACACATACAAGTTTTCTTTCTTCCTGTCCGGTATTCGGGAGTGGAATGAGTTGCCTAAAGAAACCAGGAAAAAAGCACAAACCATAGATAAATGTAGGACGCAATAATCTTCTGTACAGAATCTGTAACATATAAGATTAGCAAAAACGCATCTTCAAAAAAAAAAACCTGTAAAAACTTCAAAAAACTTTGCGAATCGAGCGATAATACTATTGAGGGAAACAGCTGCCATTGCCGGAAGTCAAATACGTCATCTTTCAAGCACTGAAGATTATTTACATTGTACTTTCTGTGATTTCATTTCTAAAGAGAGTACTATGGAGGCGCGCTTCACTAACGTTTTGGCAGTAGCGGACAGGCGCGCATTACAGCGCTTTGGGGCATTAAACTTTAAACATACGAAATTCAGATCAGTATTTTTGTTTGTTAAATGTTCCAATGCATGCATTATTTTTTTAACTAGAAATATTTTTGCTCTGTTGTATTTGGTAAAGATTTAACTCTTACATTTGGGAAGATAAAATTAATTATATTAATGAAATGCTTAACAAACAGGCTCCAAAAAAGAAAAAGGCAAAAACAGAGCCTAAGAAAAAGCCAGCAAAAAAAGATTCCAAAGAAAACGGAAAAAAAGAGAAAGTAAAAAAGTTAGCCAAGAAACCAACACCTAAAAAAAAAGCCGGTAAGTGTATCTTTCTTTTAGTTTAATCAATTTACTTAGTTTAAAAAAACATGATACGTGTCACTCTTACTTTAGTTAGGCACTTGGGTATCGACCGGATATTCCCGAAAAATTGGTATCGTAATTTCGTTGTCAAAATGGCGACCTCCACTTTTTAATTTATTGAGTGTATTGTTTTTTCAATGTTTATAGTCGATTATTGGCGCCGTAATAAATTCAACATCCGCCCATTCATTAAGGCAGACATCTTGCCTGTTTCATTTTAAAAAATTTTTTTTTCCCCAAGGTTTTAACCTTGAAATTGAAGGTTAATGGTAGCTCCTGTTCACCCATTAATAACTTTTTATTTAAAAATGCGGTCCATGTAATTCTTATGAGGGTATAAATTCATTATGTGAAGAAAAACATATCCAAATTTGAAGAATGTAGGCCGTATATTTATTGAGGAAGCACTTAATGAAAATGGCTACCTCCATTGTTTACAAATTTTTTAACACATGTTTTGGAAAACTACCTATTACCGATAACGACGGCAGTGATTTTAAGTGTATATATTGCCAAATTTAGGGTATTATAGTGGATTATTGATTGGAATTCATTATATTAGTTTAAAACTATAAATTTAATAGCATAATCAATTAATTTGTTTACTTAAGTATATTTTAACTATAATTATAATACCACTATGAACTAACATTATTATTTTTTTATCAAATTCAAGTAGGATAAGATTTTTTATACTTAATATACTTATAAATTAATATATTAACTTATTGGGCCTTATTCACTAATCAGTTTAGTAGCTTTAGGCCTTCTGTTAGGCCTTATAAGTTATAAGTATTGCAGTATATATTAATTTTAATATTAATATACTGATTTAATTAGAAATATTTGTCTATATCATGGAGTCTAAAGTGATTATTAAATTTGACAAAACTAGAAAGTAAAGCCTGCTAAATTATTTAAATTTTAAGTTAATGAAAGATTCAAATTGATTATTTCTGATTATGCATTTTTAGTTTTAAAGATTTTTTGGCTTTCTATTATTTGTTGTAATTATTTATATGATGTTGATCATTTTTCCAATGGGCTATTATATTTAAAATGAAAAAGGCACTTACCTTTAATAATGAAATATCCAGTAATTACACACATATCACAATATTGCACAATACTCCTTAGAATTCACAAAGAAAATAACACATTTTCTGGCTCATTAACTTTATTGCATAGATACACCAGATTTAACTAATACTAATATTACTANTATTAAGATGAGAAATAGAGTATATAGAAAAAGGGAAGTTAAAAAAGTATAATCAGCAATTTCAATTAAACGAATCAATAATTCCCTGTATTATTGTTTATACAAATTTTTTTCATGATACAGTTACAAAGGAAAGCTTAATACTCTTCTGAAAAATATATTTATTCTTCTTATTATTTATTATAACTTATTTTATTTTATAAAGTGTATAAAAAAAATTTTAAATTAAAAATGTTGAGTCAGCATGTTTTTACATTTTTTATAAGAGAAATATAGTCGTATAAAATTTTTTTTCATGTATTATCTTTAAATAAATTTATTTTTTGAGGTTGTATATTATAAAACTCATATCAAGTTATATTCCCTGCAAATATTATAATTTTATATAAGTTTACAGTCAAATCATTCGCGTTTGAAAAAAAGCTTAAAAAAGGGCACACAATGTGGATGAAAACTCCATGTTAAAAAAAGTGATTGTGAGGTCTTACAAAAAAATTCATAACTTTTGAACCACTTGAGCTAGAACGTTCATCTTTATATTTTTGTTAATCATTTACTGTGGTCTACACATCTATGACATTTTTATATTTTTAAAAAAAAATTGAAATTTTTACCCAAGTGCCTCCTTTAGTATTTAGGTTTATGTTTAAGGAGATACAATTTTTTTTATTATTACAGTCGAAACCGCTTAAGTCGACGGCGTTGGGGTATGAAAAATGGCATCGACATAACCGATGATCGAGTTAAAGCGAAAACCAATATGGCGGCAAAATATTAACATGCGCTTGAAATTTCTTTATGTACGTGTTGTGCGTTAATTAGTGATGGGACGATTAATCGGAATATCGGGATCCTATTTCTTTGCTCTTTCTTAAGGTTGTTAAGACCGTTCGTTTTTAAAGACCATTTAAGTTTAAATATAACGCCGTTTTGCGGTGATTCCCAGATTGAGCGATACTGTGCCTTCGAAGCCACTTGCTTGAATTTCAAAAGCCGGTGATTGCCATAGTACCAGAAGCAACACAGCGGTGAGAGCAAAACGCAAGTGGGCTGTGACGTCACCAGCAGACCCTGGTGAGGCAGAAACCTCCCTTGGTTATAAAAAAATCATAGTTAACATTTTCAAAAGCTGGCGATTGGTCATGGGGATCGAGATAACCAATGTTAAGTGGCAAATTTGACCCTTTTTTGTGCTCGTGTTATGAGGTTTCGGCGACTTAAAAAAATCGAATTAAACGACGAGAAAATGCTAAGACAAAGAGAGTATTTGGCGGTTCCAATAAAAAAACGTCGATATAATAGGGTGGTCGAGCTAACCGAGCTCGAGGTAAGTGGGTTCGACTTTATTATTATTTTTGCAACAGTTTGTTAATAATGATTTTGTTTTACTGGACTATTTCAGCTGCAGATGATGATTTATCAGATAGCTTATCTACAGATTCTGATGATGAGCCAGTTGCGAAAATCATTAAAAAGTCACCTCCTTCGGTAAGTTATCATCCTCAGATACACTGTAATTTCTAATACTATAGTTTTAGGATCTATTTCATTTAATAATATATCTGTTGTTTATTTTTACTCCAGAATGATGAGGTGAAAGAATTAGTGAAAAAGATTCTAGAAGGGGCTGATTTGGAAAAGGTCACAATGAAAACTGTTGTCAAGCAGGTATTTTTTTAAACTACTACTTTAACAGCTTTTTTTTAAAAAATAAGCCTGTCATAAAATTCTCAACATTTGAACTACAACTAGAGCTCTAGAAAAACTAACTCATAACGTTCCTTTAATGATTATTTTTAAAATTAAGACTTCAAGGGAACTTATATAAAGTCACTTGCGTCAGATTCTATGTCTAAAATTCATGATGCTGTTTTGAATTTATAGGGAGCAGCATGAGGTTTTGAAGGAAAATCAAATTAACGTATTTTAAAAAATGTGGGCCGTTACTAAGATTTTCAAGATCACTTGTTTATGAGGACAATTTAACTAGATACAACAAACTGGCGCTAAATTGCGTTTTTTCGCCCTGAAGCCACATTTTAGCAATTTTTCACTCACTTTTTTCTAAAACAAAAGAGATGTTATACAAATTATCTCTTTAAAGTGCCATAAGGTTTTTGGACAGGCACACATTACAATAAAAAACATAAACATGTTTTTGATGTAGATCCTTCAGTGAGGCACAAATTTTATCTCACTCTGTTTTCTGCAACTCACCCCGTTTGTCCTAAAATTGTTAAATCTTTCTGATTTACATAATGAACAAATAATCACCTGTTAATTTTGACCTAAGGCTGCAGTATAAGGGTTGTTTGAGAATCAAATTTGAAATAAGATAATGATCTGATGAGTATAGCTGGGAGCCACTGATTTTGGCCATTAAAATTGGAATTTTGGATATTTGTAGTTTTGATTTGAATGATGTTTAAATCACACATCCAATTTTTGTTCATGCAGAATTAACCAAGTCTTTAATCTTGTCTCTCCAGGTTTATGCCAAATACCCATCTTTTGATTTGTCAGATAGAAAGGACTTCATTAAAGAAACTGTTAGAGAGGTAAGAGAGACTATCTTTTGTCTTTTCAGCCATGATCGGGGTGGTACATATATGGACTTTTTATTAAAGACTGCATAGAATCATGCAGATACATGTATTGGGAAGTGAATGATAAAGGCATTTAAAGCACTTACAGAGCTTAAACTTAAGTATAATCTCCTTCTTTCATTTCACATGTGCGTTATTGATATGTTTTAAAAAAGCCCCTTCTAAAAGATCCTGTCTTTATCAGTAAAGTACCAAACCATCTAAGGGAGGTTAGGTTTTGACTTGTCAAGCATCCTCAAGATCTCCCTGACTGCAAGGGATTAATTGTTATCTGTTGTAAGAATATAACCTTTTTATTTCCCTTTACAGGTCATCTCATGAGGCTTATGATCAACACTCCTTTAGGCAGCTGTGTATATTTTGTGAATGTGAAGGAAAGAATGTGGTGCTTCAAAATATGTTAACAGTGTGTATGCTAATAAGCTAGGCCATTTTATCTTTTCAAATCCCATGGTATATAACTTTGTGCCTTCCCAAATCAAATTAAAAAAAAAAAAATTATTATTTCCTCTATCACATTATTAAAATAAGTAATCTCTGTACAGGTTGTACACATGATTTGGTTTTAAATTCTGTTCAATTTGTATGAAATACAATTTATAAAATTTTACCTAAAGACTACAAACGAAAATTTAATCCATTGTGCATTCTATTAAATTTTTTAGAGTAACTGTCTTGATGTTATTATATTATTAATATCCCATCAAAAATAAAAGCCTCTTATAGCAGAGTTGAATAATTTTATGATAGTTTTATCAGCTGAAACATTGTATTTGATTGGAATTAAGATCCATGTAAATACTTTCTTTTATATTTGGGACAGGCAGGTATATTTGTAAATGGTTTTTTCATCATTCATACATGTTCATCTTTGTTTTAACTTTTTTTATACTTGTTCCTAACTGCATTTGATGTTAATGAAATCAGATACTAACTTTGCATTTTCAATACGGATCATACCGATTGCAAATGTGCAAGTTTTTAAAATTGTTTGCTATCATCCCTTTGCACACTTATATAACTATGAAGTATATATTGACAGATTTTTAGCCTCAGATATGTAATATATTTTATATTGTTTATGTTTCCTGTTTACTAAATGTAATGGTTTAAAATATTATTAGGCGAGAAGAGTAAAAATATTTTTGTGCGATTTGTTAAATAGGAAACACTGAACATGGGGCCAAGTGTTAATAATGTGACCATTGTGGGGAATTATTGCCATGTCTCTGAAATTCTTTTGTAATCTTTGTATTTATCTTCTTTGAAAGTTGGACAATTTCAATGAAAAATTTTAACAATGCAAAGTATTTCATTTGCAGATAGTAGGAAAGCTGTGAATTTTCCCTATCTGAAAGTAAATCTCAGGATGAGGTTGACCTTTCATTTTCTAAACCTTGTCATGTCTTAATGAGCACATTTTTCCTGGGCAAGTACAAGGAAACATAGTTTCTTTAGTTTGTAAATTGTAGTGGTCTTTGAGTTGTTTGAATATTTCAATCAGCTGGTCTCTATACTGCTGTCTGAAGCTGTGTTCAGCTCTTCTTGGTGCATGTCTTGTTGGCTTGAGTTGTCTATTCAATGATTAGAATTAAACACCAATTAGTGCCATCTGTGCATCTCCCCCAGCTACATCTCATGATCAATATAATAATAAAAAGCTTCCAAAAAAACTAACAGCAGCTGCAAGATATGACTTTTCCCCCCCTCATTTTTATATTTAAAAAAAAAGCAGTGATCAAATTAGTGTTTAAAAATTAGATGAACTCACAATGCTTATCATGGTCTAATTTCTTGTAGTTGGTAAGCACACTTTTTCTCATTTAAAAAAAAATAAGACCAAGTTAGTAAATATCCATCACTGATCAGCTTCCCTTACTTAAAAATTTGACTTATTGATCTGAATGTTATTAAAATGTACCATGGGCTCATTAAAGATGTATAATTATTTATTTTCATTTGAACTGAAGATATTTATATGTTTTGTTGACCTGCCACCTAAGACCACCATTAGGGAAACACTGCTCTAAGTAAAAATTGGGTTATTTTCCCTGGTACTTTCACATCACAGCTGTGTCCCATCACATGAACCACATTAAAGAAAGACCTGACATGTCATAATTCAATATTTCCTGTTTATGTAAGTTTAATAAACCC
Source organism: Radix auricularia (assembly GCA_002072015.1). Lineage (NCBI taxonomy): Eukaryota > Metazoa > Mollusca > Gastropoda > Lymnaeidae > Radix > Radix auricularia. The sequence goes on along the minus strand of MUZC01000034.1, from coordinate 1,389,111 downwards.
TTTTTAAAAAAAAAAGTTAGCCATATTTTGTTCTTTAATTTTAAATGTTATTGTAATAAAGTTTGTCATGTGATTAATGAATACGCCTTTTGTTATTTTGTTTTTCTAGTCATTGCTCAATGAAATCTGCTATTGAGTTAAGGGTGAATAGGGTGTTCAAATTTTTTATTTTTATGACTAAACTGGCAGATCTGATTCTGTGTCCTGCTATGTTCACCGAATTAAAATTGCTTTTCCCAAAACAATTTAGACAAATAATCCTCTTTGGCCATGCTACTAAAAATAAATATTAGTAATGAGACTTTTTTTTAAAGAACCATTAATCTCATTTTCAAAATCTAATTCCAAGGGTCTGTGAAATGTAAGTAAGCTAGCCCAAAGTGGGGTTAAAAATGATGTTTGAGATATATCGATATCGTTAGTGGCTCTCCAAGCCCATTTAATATCCGCCTAATCTCATCCCTTCAGGACCAAACAATGGCATTCTGCCTTCACGCTTCCCCCCCTCCCCCATTTTTTAATACTGATGTTATCCTTAGTATAATTATAATTAATTTGGTTAGGTCTGATGATGAGTTGTCTTCCCATAGGTTTCTTTGTCTCAAGGAAACCCTATAGCAAATCCAAGCTTAATAAGAATGGTATTTTTGATTACATTAGTTTTCATCCTGCTTCTTTTTTCAAGCTCACGTACAGCATTTACTTTGATAAGTCAAGTTGTTGGTTATAATGTAAGGTAGCCAACTTTATCATTCGTACCCGGTTATCTGAGTAAAGTTGTTGGTTATAATGTAAGGTAGCCAACTTTATCATTTGTAACCGGTTATCTGAGTAAAGTTGTTGGTTATAATGTAAGGTAGCCAACTTTATCATTTACCCGGTTATCTGAGTAAAGTTGTTGGTTGTAATGCAAGGTAGTCGACTTTATCATTCATACCCGGTTATCTGAGTGAAGTTGTTGGTTGTAATGTAAGGTAGCCAACTTTATCATTCGTAACCGGTTATGTGAGTGAAGTTGTTGGTTGTAATGTAGGTAGTCGACTTTATCATTCGTAACCGGTTATCTGAGTGAAGTTGTGGCTTGTGGGGTAGCCGACTTTATCATTCGTACCCGGTTATCTGAGTGAAGTTGTTGGTTGTGGGGTAGCCGACTTTACCATTCGTACCCGGTTATCTGAGTGAAGTTGTTTGTTGTGGGGTAGCCGACTTTATCATTCGTACCCGGTTATCTGAGTGAAGTTGTTTGTTGTGGGGTAGCCGACTTTATCATTCGTACGCGGTTATCTGAGTGAAGTTGTTTGTTGTGGGGTAGCCGACTTTATCATTCGTACCCGGTTATCTGAGTGAAGTTGTGGGGTAGCCGACTTTATCATTCGTACCCGGTTATCTGAGTGAAGTTGTTTGTTGTGGGGTAGCCGACTTTATCATTCGTACCCGGTTATCTGAGTGAAGTTTTTGGTTGTGGGGTAGCCGACTTGAGAGATCAATAAAACTAAACTAATTCCAAAAGAAATGAATTTAATTTAAAAACCGTATGGATCAGCCGCAGCCCAGGATGCTTTTTGTGAAAAACATAACATAAAAGTTTTATTTAAAAAAAACATAAGAATTAAGGATAATTTTAAAAACTGATGCAACAACATAGTATATTTCCATGAAAACACCACGACAATTATTTGTATAAACTGTTGGATCCAAAACGATCAAATCATCATCGCCTTTTGTCCCATCTGGGGGATAGGCCACAAACGAATGCTCTCCAGGCTTCCCGGTCCAGCTCCAGTCTCTCCAACTGTCTACAGCTGTGTTCACTCTTTTTCTTGTCTGCCTCCAGCTACCTTCTCCAAGACATTCTTGGTCGACCTCTTTTTCTCTTACCCCGGGGTTCCAAAAGAGGACTTGTCTCTTGATGTAGGCATACTCTGATAGACTTCCGTATGGGGCCATCCATATATTATGTACTCTAAAAAGTCGTACCCCCTCTCCCCTGTTGCACTCCGTACACTTTCGGGAACCCTCCCCTAAGCGTACGTACAAATTTGCCCCCCCCCTTTACACGTTTGAATTATTTTTTTTAAGCCAGTCAAAAGATATTGGTTTTACTCTTTGGAGCCGACCATAAATAACGTCACGCGCCTAGGGAGGGGGGGATCACGCATTTGTGACGAGGATGAGGGATTTAAGAAATGTGGCGTCACATCAAAATGCGCAACTTTAAATAAAAGTTTCACTAAAATATTTGATTGCTTGCAATTCATTAAACGAGGCTTTCAATGGATTCATCCGTGTTACGATATTAGAGGGCAGTTTTACACTAAAATACTAAGATGATAAAAAGGTAATTTGCAACAGCAACATGCTAATTTTGAAATAGAAATGTGTCTTTTAAAGGGGGGGGGCTGGTCCAAGCTTTGTGACGTCATATTGGAGGGGGTCTATGTTTTTGTGACGAAGTTTGAGAGGTTGTGGGGGGGAGGGGGGGAATTGGCCAAAATCGCGTGCCGTCATTTAAGGATAGGTGGTTTTTAAATAAATATTTGTTTATTTATTTTTTATTTAGTTATAATATTTTGGTTTTTGAATTATTGAAGAAATACAACAGAGCATTTACATTTCAAAATTTAAAAAAATCTTGAGCACCGCATTAAGAAAGTGATAAAATAGAACATTATATGCAGTGAAGTCGCCGTCCCGTTACGAATATATAACGGCTTAGGCATCGGTGGGCGAAAGAGAAATTCCTACTCCTTTTAAAAAATGGAAATATAAATCAGGTGAATATATTTTATTAATTTGTGAAAGTTCGCGTCGAATCAAATGTTTATTACTTACAAGTAATTTAAATCTCAAAATTTCGTTTGAATAAAATAATAAAACATAATTGCATATCATTCGAGACTAACTCGGTTTCGAATGCCATATTGCAGCCTGAGCAGTTTACGTTACTAGGCTTAGTATTATGCAAATTAATTTTTTTTTTGGGTACGTACACAATCAGTCTAGGCCCCCCTCACCCCGTACGCATCCATACGCAAATGTCACTAAGAAAAGTGCGAACGCAATATATGGATGGCCCATATTCTGAAATAGTCATCTCACAAGAAGTGGCACACGTGCTCGGTTGGCATGACCGAGAGGAAAGGGTTCGAATCTCCGTGAAGTCGGGGATTTTTTTCCGTGGCGAGTGTCCCTGAGTTTACCTGACACTAGTTAGACTAGACGAGAAGGAATTTAATTTATGGTAGTATCCCTTTCCAAGATATGATATAGTTAAGTCCTTCCCTTCCCCGCCCAGTATCGATTTCTAGATAATGAAGAATCGGTTTGCCATATATACTATGAGGAGAAATAATATAAAATTGTAAGAAAAATTGACGCCGTGCCTCCGGACAATAAGGGGAGGACATTAGGAGTTAAATTTCCTATTCACATTTTAACACGGTATGTCAGATAATTGTGTACGAGATTTGGTCTAGTTCCATACACCCAACCGGTGGCCGATATTTAAAACTATACATAAATATCTGAAATATGGGGGTTGGAATTAAGTAGCAATTATGCTGGATATAAAGTAACCCATTTGTGATTGTTTCGTTGTTTGTTTCCTGTACAGTCATTCTTTATTGTGAACGGTACAAATTTTGTTCAAGGTGCTTCACTGTTTACTATTTTAGAAGAGTATTTCTCTTACATTTAAAAAAATTAATTTTTTAATGATTTTTTAAATATTAAAAAAAATAAATAATTGTGAACTTAATAACATAACAACAAAAAGTTTTCACCATATTTGTTTAAACTGAAAACAATTTTTTCATTGAGAAAAATTCAAGTCAAAGTTGTTTAATTTTGTTAAAAATCAAACAAAGCCATCTTTATAATATCATGTGATTTATTCAATATTTGAATGTCTCGAAAGTATAAATAGTTTTCTCCCATCATAAAGTGACGTATTGGTATGCGCACTTTACAAAATGTAGACAAAGAAACAGCACAAGATTCAACACTTTTATGACACATGGGTCTCTATGAAACCCTGACGTAAAGGGCGTGGACATCCTGTTGTATATGAGACACCGAAATCTCGGCATATAGGGCGCCGACATGGCGTTTAGGACGCTAGCGCTCTGATGTAGCATACACATTCTGGCATAAGGGGCGCCGACATCCAGATGTATGGAACGCTGACGTCCCGAGAAAACCCGTTCGTCTCAAGACTGCTATGCGGGCATGATGTCTATACAAATTTGCATCTTATACGTTTATGCCTCGCTTACATTGTGGCATACCTGTGGAGCTCTTTGATATTCTATAATCCTGGTAGTAAAATCAGGTACAAACATGTTTATAGACTTCTGTTGTTCCACAACATCCGGCTTGAAATTTAAAGTTGGAATGCTTTACTAAAATGCACATTTTTGCACCAAAGAAATGAACACATGGATGCATTATTGCGTAGATTCTATATAAGTCTAAGTCAAATGAATCAACCCACCATCGTTCTTCATGTTCTTAGATATCTAATATATTTTTTAAATGTATAACATACATTTTCGTTTAATAATGCAAACATAGTTTCGATAAAAACATCTAACGAAATTGCGTTTGTGCGTAACGCTTTCAGATAAAGGTTTAAAGCCACTTCGGAATACATTTTTAAAAAAAATGCGTATCTTTTTAACTATATGATTATTTTACTATAAATTATAGACAGGCAAAAACCCAGAGGAACCCTCCTAGCATTTCCACGCATTAAAATAAAATTAAGCTTCATCTTCAAAATTCTGCCATTCCTAATTAATTTATCTCCGATGTCGATTATATCGCTCTTTAATAGTAATTTAAAATCATAAATTGCTTCCTGTACACATTTTGGCGTGAAATAAGTCATAGAGTTCAGAAAACCCCAATCAAGAGTGACTATTATCACCCCATGGTCAAAATCTCTTGTTTTATACTTTGAATCCCCTAACAGCTAAACTTTTTGGTAGCAAAAGGGCCGTCCATAAAGTACGTCACGCTCTTTTTGACAATTTTTTTTACCCCCCCCCCC
>MUZC01000034.1:1371220-1384006 GCA_002072015.1 Radix auricularia | reverse complement strand
ATTATAAACAAACATAAATTAAAGAAATAAAAAAATAAATTATTTTAAAGTGATTTTTTTCTTCATGAAAATAAATTAATTAATCTTTAATAAAACCCATCGGACCCCACCCCCACCCCTCCCTTTCCAATGAAAATGTCATTTTTTAATGGATGGTAGAGATGGGAATTTTCTTTATACGCTTGTAAATAGAATGTAAAGAGGCTATTTTAAACATTTCTTAAATATCTAAATTTTGCGTTGGTGGTAATTTGTTTTTAGACTTCAGAACTATTTTCTCCGGATGGACCCGAAAGCATTTCATTTTGTCCAGTCAGTAGACCCGTAGATGGATAACATGTAAACAGGGTATGCGTGAGCTTGACAGAACGTAACAAAACAACGAACGTTTCGGCAAAGAGCCTCCCTCAAAGAGCAAATAGTTGCTATCCTTGACACTTTGGATTTCACCTCAGCTTAGTTTTTATTTTTAGTTCTTTATATTTTGTGTGTGTGTGTGTGTATTATTTGTTCGTTGAGAACGTTTCATTGCCGAAATGTTCGCAGTTTTGTCACGTCCTGTCAGGCTCACTCATACCCTGTTTTGTCACGTCCTGTCAGGCTCACTCATACCATGTTTTGTCACGTCCTGTCAGGCTCACTCATACCCTGTTTTGTCACGTCCTGTCAGGCTCACTCATACCCTGTTTGTCACGTCCTGTCAGGCTCACTCATATCCTGTTTTGTCACGTCCTGTCAGGCTCACTCATACCCTGTTTGTCACGTCCTGTCAGGCTCACTCATACCTTGTTTTGTCACGTCCTGTCAGGCTCACTCATACCCTGTTTGTCACGTCCTGTCAGGCTCACTCATACCCTGTTTTGTCACGTCCTGTCAGGCTCACTCATACCCTGTTTTGTCACGTCCTGTCTCAGGCTCACTCATACCCTGTTTTGTCACGTCCTGTCAGGCTCACTCATACCCTGTTTTGTCACGTCCTGTCAGGCTCACTCATACCTTTTTAACATGTTATCCATCTACTAATCTATAAACATGATTGCAGCCCTCACCCATATTTTGTTTACTAGTCTGTAGACCCTTAGTTTACTGGTGAATCCGAAAACTTTGAATTCCATATAGACTCATCCGTCACACCAGATGTACATTACATTTTTTCTGCACCCTCATATCCTAATGTACATGCAGACATTACATTTTGTCTATCCCCTCATCTATTGATATACTTCGAGGACTAAGCCGAATGTCTGACCGTAATAAAGATCGGTGTATGTTTACACTATTGCCCGGTCTAAACATCCCATAAAATCCACTAATCTGCCTTGAAGCAAAAGTACTGGATCGAATATTCATTACAGCTCAAATATCAATAAGGGTTTCCGAAAGACGCGACAGGGCCGGGGTTTTAGGATATCATCTGGCATTATCGGTATAAATAAGAATGTTAATATATTAAAACGCGGATTCGGAAGGTAATGCATGTAATAGCAAATTCATCTGCATTCTGGATCAATCAGTGTCCATTATAAGTTATAAAATACATTTGCTGAATTATCTGTTTTTTAAATGCACAGAACTGTTTGGAAGAATGGTCGAAATCAAATGGTAAACAACACTAAACTTTGGTTTCTTTTCTCGCCGAGCCGTATCCCGCCACCATTGGATTAGGCTTGTTCAACTGTGGCATCTCCCCCTGCCAAGGATCTTCTAGTCCGATGAAAGCCCGACTTAAACCATCTCTCGTTTCAGTATCAAGCTGCCGCCTTACTAATGGCTTGCTGAGGTCGATGACCTGCGACTCACTGGCCTCGCCCATGCAGTACTCCCCGAAACTAGAAGACTTCCCGCCTTCTGAATAGATTTCATCATCGTCGTCATACGTGTATCCCCAGCGGTTCCCATAGTTTTCACAGTCGTCCATATTGAGCAGGTCATTGTCAACTTCATCCATTTCTCCGTAATCTGAGCGCTGGCTCACCTGGTCACAGTGAGTGGGGACCACTGCGCTCTCCGCAACCTCGAAAATACTCTTGGGACTCCCGGGACCGAAGTAAGTCTCTTTCGGCAACAAGTTTGACTTCTCGTGCATCAAATCTTCTTCATCTTGTTTCGAGAAACTCCTGAGAAAGTATTTGAGGTTTTTGAAAACTCCCGAATCTTCCGTCAGCATGGTGATGTTGCTTAAGAGCTTCATCATCTCTTCCTCGTCGTTGCTAACAGATTTGGACAGAGAGTTGAGAATAGACTTCCCATTGGTTTTCAGTTCTTCTTTGATCTTCCCATTGCTGTTCGAATGCGTGAATCCGTTCATGCCGTGTTTTGACGAGCTGTGGTTTGTTCCATCGTCGTCTTCGACTTCATTGGCGATGGACAAGGTGCAGGAGAGCAGAGACGTCCTCTCCGAGAGGAAGTCACTGAGATCCTTGTGTCGGCCGTCGCCGTCACAGCTCGGCTCACGCTTGTCGCTGGTGGTGCTGTGGGGCTTGCCCCTGGGGCTGTCGCCATTCTGGCTGTTGGCGAAAAGATTGTTCATACCACGCATGCTGGTGGAGTAGTTGAGCAGAGACTGGCTCTCGGCCTCACTGTCCAGATTGGATAGTCCGTCAAGCGTGTCCATGTCGTTGCTGGTACTCAAGGCACCGAGTGGGGGCATGTTGGCCAGGAGCTCGGACACTTCCAGGGAGCACGAAGACACGATGGCCTGCTCCTCCGGGCGGAAGTCCGTTTTTTGTCGGTAGACGCGGCTCTCGCTGCTTCCTCGCCTGGGCATGGGAATGTTTTGGGACTTGTTGGCCTCATCGGAATCCCTCTCGGAATCGCACTCGATGATGGGAAAGAAAATGCTGTTGTCTCTCTCGAACATGTAGAACCTATCATTGTCACTTCCCTTGAGCGAGTTCAGGCCGACAGGAGAATTCCGTCCAGGGTTATTGTAAAGACGGATTTCTACAGCACCGTTTGGTTTGGGTTTGTGGTTGTTGCAAGGCACCTCGCTCCTTCCGTCGCCCCAGTCGATGGTCGGGGCGCCCTCAGACACGCATTTCGAGCACAGCTGTTTGTTGCAGAATTTCTTCCCGAAGAAACCCTTTTTACAGAACTGATTTTTGGCACTTAGAAATGTGAAGCTCTCTTTGCCCTTCTTGTCGTCCTCACACTCGACTAGCAGCCGACTGAACGTGTTTCCGTTTCGCGTCATCGTCTGCGCCTGGTTGACGTACTTACTTCCGGTGCTCAAGGGAGAGATACTCCTGCAGTCGTCCTCGATGGCTGCCGCGTTGTTGTCTTCCCTTGTTCCACCCCTGCCAAATATCCGCTTCATGAACTGGCGATTTTTATACTGAGCCGAGCGGAATTTTTCGCGTGAGACGAACTCGTGGTAGTAATTGCGAAGATTGGCCTCCTCCCTCTCTCGGCGAATGTACTTGACCATCAGGACAACGATGCTGAAGGCATAGAACATTAGAACTATGACGATGTACAGGAGGGCGTCCAGCGAACCGGGAAGCTTGACCGCAGCAGGTGTCTGGGAAGACAGGGCGTCGCCGCAGGGTTTGTCTGACGTTTCGGAGTAGGGCGTTCCTGTGGTGTCAGCGCCACGGTCGTCAAGGGCGAAGAGAATAGGAGTGTGCGAGGCAGGTGACGTAAAGTTGACCGCCCAGTCGCTGGCATTCATTTTGGCTTTAGATGTTGTATAGCGTTTTTTGACTAGCGCATGTCAGGGTGCTATATGGTGCATATGTATTGGGTATCTCAGGTGGAAAGGTTTATGCACTATTAACTGTTTGAACATTTTTTTCTTCGTAGAAGGCTAATAGAGCTTTCCTCACCGTGGGACCATCATCGTCGTCCGCTGAATCGAAAGCAGGCAAATAACTTGTTTTAAAATTGTTCAATTAGTTCAGAAAAACTAAACCAACAAATACCCATTGAAACGCCACTTAAACTTAGTAACATGGACTTTTTCTAATAGCACAATTGCCAGCCTATACTCCACACGTATATGATGAGATGTTTAGCGATTGATTATTAAAATTCAATTCTTTGTTCAACTGCGGCATCAGATTCTCTGTCTTCCATACCAAAATTAAATTTCTGGAGATAACCTCCTCCATCTAATGTCCCGCTTCTTGTGTTCGAGTTGGGTAGTAAACTATATTTCCAAACATGTGCACTGTGCCGGTGACTTCACGCTGCACGGAGCGTTGCGATATCCATTTCTTATATACACCTAGGTCACCTAATCGCGTGTGTAGACATTAAATGACCGGCATGAACCACCGCAGTAGTGTAATCACCTCCCGGGTTACCAGCGTATGTAATGACGTCTCACACCCAGAGTGTTTCCCGGGCCCCATTATTGGCGGCACTGGCAACAAGCGTGCACGCTCGTCAGGGGGAGGCGAGTCTTCCTGTCTCCATGTCTAAAGGAGCAAAACTTGATTGCGTCCTACGTGCCCGGGTGACATGCATGGGTGGGTAACTCTCGACGTCGAGAGGATGATGATGATGATTCCCTGCTCTTTATCTGCAGAAAGAAGAATTGTGAAAAATATGAAGATAATTGATGATAAAAATGTCAGTACTGGGTATTGAATGTCGAAGTGAGGAGCCGTGCAAAGGCGAGACACGTTGAAAGCAAATCGATGTTTAAATAACACATGAAATTTGAGATCGATACCAGCGGGCCAATCTTCCTTGCTCTGATTATGAGTATGAGTTAATGAAGTCTGGGAGGGGAGGTGAGAGTACCGAAGCCATATAGGACTCAGGATATCAGAATTATGAGGGAATTAAAAATAACATTATTTACTAGTATCACCTGTAAATTACTAGAACATATAATGTATAGTAGAATTGTTAACCACCTTGACAAATATAATGCCCTGTGCCCACATCAACACGGCTTTAGAAAAAAAAAAAGATAATGTGAAATACAATTAATAGGTCTAATAGATGAGCTATCAAAAGTATTAGACAACGATGAAAAATATACAATATTACTAGACTTCTCAAAAGCATTTGACAAAGTTCACCACCTTAGTTAACTTTTGAAAAAAAAACAAAAAACAAACAACTTAACTACTTTGGAATCTCAGGTCCCTACATCAGTGGATCCAAGACTTCCTTTTGGGTAGTGAGCAAATTGTAAAAATTAATGGATCTAAATCTGCAGCAATAAAGGTTAACTCAGGAGTTCAACAAGGAATTGTGCTAGGTCATTTACTCTTTTTAGTTTATATAAATGAACTAGATTGTGCCGGGGCGCCGTGGCGCCTGCGGCGCCCCCTTTTTTTGGGCGCCTACGGCGCCAATCTTTTTTTTAAAGACCAACTAACTTGTCCTTTTTTGATAAATACGAATTATTAAACTTTCTGAAATGTACGCAAAGTATTTATTTAATAATAATAATAGGGGTTGTATTTTGCGTACCGATGCACATCAAACAATGATGTCATCATATTAAATATTTTTACAGCGCTCATCAAAACACGATTTTTCAACTAAACTAACTGCTGTAGACTGTCGTACATCGCTCCTCAGCGTTTCAACTAAACTAACTGCTGTAGACTGTCGTACATCGTTCCTCAGCGTTACGTTACAAACATACAGAACCACACCACTGGGTGTTTATATATATTAATATTACCCAACAACATCTCAACAGCAACAAAAGTTAGGTTATTTGCTGATAATTGCTTAATCTATAGAACAATTAAGTCAGAAAAAGATAGCAAATTTTTACAAAAAGACTTAGATGTATTAATAAAATGGAAAACTAACTGGAGTATGTCTTTCCACCCAGAAAAGAGTCAACTGCTAAGAGTAACAAAGAAAAATAAATAAATAAATTCAAAATATTTCATTCATGGAAAAGAACGAACCCAAACTAAAGATGCAAAATACATAGGAGTCATAATAAAAGAGAAACTATCATGGAATCACCATGTCAATGAAGTTATTAAAAAATCAAACAAAACCTTAGGTTTTATATAAAAAAGAATTTTTTACAAATTCAAAAAGGATATTAAACTAAAATGTTACCTCACCCTGGTGAGACCTGTACTAGAATATGCATCTTCTGTATGGGACTGGGACCCATCCACCAAAGAAAATATTGATAAACTAGAACAAATTCAAAAAAGAGCTGCCAGATTCATTACTGGAGAATATTCAAAACTGACAAGAATAACACCATTAGTTAAATCACTAAACCTTGAAACTTGAAAAACTAGTGGATAGAAGAACCAAGTGTAAAGTAGTAATTATGCATAAAGCGATTAATTATAATTTAGAAATACAACACACAGATAACTTATTCAACCCTCAGATAGACATAAGGATTAAAACACCTTTCTTATTCCGTATGTAAGAACAAACACATACAAGTTTTCTTTCTTCCCGTCCGGAATTCGGGCATGGAAGGGGTTGCCTGAAGAAACCAGGAAAGTCAACACTTTATCATCCTTTAAAACTCTAATAAGAATGCAGGACTAAACACATACCATAGATAATCGTAGGACGCAATAATCTTCTGTATAGAAGGAGCGTCTGTAACATATACGACATCAGGGTAGTGATAAAGTGAAGTAATATAACTTATACGAGTTTATAAAAATGAAATAAATTTTGTTCGTTTAATGTTTTACATGTTTTCTAATAAATCTTACGGATTGTTTGCCATAACACAAGTCACATAAAAAAAATAATCAGGTCGACTAAACTTATTTTCTTTTTCTTTTTTTAAAAAAATTCCCTTTTGTAAAGTATAGATCAAAATAAAATATTTTAGCACTAGTTCTAATTTAGATCTGATTTTTTGTTATCAACTGAAAGTCGGAATCAAGGGAGTTTTATTTATTTACTAGAGGCAAGTACCCGGCTTTTCACGGGTTTAAAATAAGGTTTTCAGTAGAAGCGTACAAAACTTTTTATTTGCATGCAATAAAAGGGTACAATAATTATCTTAAAGCAATGTGATAGTAACATTTTTGGCTGTTCCAATTGGAGTGTGTACACAAAGATTTTCCTCTTTGCCCACTCTGGAGTAGGCCACATACAATTGCCTACGAGAAAAGCATAGCGTCTGCAAGCCTATACCAGCAATCCTAAGAGACTGGCCCACCAGTTATGACTGCTTCTTCGTGGGAGTGTACTCAACAACTTTCCGAATTTCTATATACACGGGAAATAGAAATTAATTAGAATAAGTGTATTCAGTTTTTATATAGCTTATATAAGTAATAAAAATACATTTGGGTCCCCGGTTCTCAGTAAGTGATAATTTAAATATTTTTTTCGCCTGTTACTATTGCAGAATTGTAATCAACTACTTCCAAAATTTTCATGCTTCTACCTACTCGGAAAGAGGAGAATTAGTGATTATTAAATTTCACGTTATTTTGATGTCTGGATTTGGTTAATATTGCTCATTACTTTAGGGCCCCGGCATCTCATGAGTGGGAATTTTAAAAAATCTTTTTCACTAATTGTCATTGGGTGAGTTTACTTAACAACTTGCCAAAGTTTCATGCTTCTACCTACACGGGTAATAGGAGAATTAGTGATTTTTATTTTTATATAGTTCATATTAGGGAAAAAAACTACATTTGAGCCCCCGGCCATGAGAAAGATATAATTTAAATATATTTTCACATTTTACCACTGCGGAAGTGTACTCAACAATTTTCTAAAATTTCATGTTTGTGCGTCCTCGGGAAATAGTAGAATTGGTGATTTTCAATTTTTATATTGCTCACTGCTCACATAAGAAAAAAAAACGTTTTGGGCCCCCCGGTGCCTATGAGTGTGAATTTATGGAAAGAAACCTGTATAAGAACCTTCCCCATAAAATATTGTGTACGTGAACCAAATTTCACTTTATTTGATTTTCTGGATCTTGAGAACGTGGGACGTGGTGGTCGAGAGGTAGCGATCTCGACTATCATACCGATGGTCACGAGTTCGAATCCACACGAAGGTGAGGATTTGTTCTCGGGGCCTGAGGAGTCCCCGAGTCACCCAGCTCGGAATGGGTACCTAACTAGACAATAGTTAGGCGGCTGGGGTAATGCGTGGAACCCCTATAGCCGTGGCCTGTGACCGCTGCATCACTTGCCAACAGATCATCTCTCATGGTCTGTGGACGCAATTATCTTCTGCTTAGAAGGAGCGTCTGTATATCTAAGATAAGATAGTTAATAGGAACAGACAGATAAAAAATGCGTCTTATATGTATATAGATATTTCTTAATCATTATTTTGTTTTTGCATCAGATATTTGACCGCATGTCAAGTGTTAGAATGCAGGTGATCACGGCATCCATTAGTGGAAGTCTTCCGTCACGGATTGTTTGATTAGATATCAGCAAACAAACCCACTAAACGTAACATTCAAATACCACCCCCCCCCTAAATAAAAAGAAATAAAAAGAATTAATTACCTATGTACTCGCTCTAAAGCCGACCTTTTTTTTTTTTGGTGGATAAAATCTAGGGGAAAATGTTTCGGGGTCGGCTTACGAGCTGGTCATAGGTGATATCTGCATGTACATTGTATATCGGTGTTGTTATTGTGGATCATAAGTTGTTTTGTCTACGTTCCTCAAAATTCGACTGCTCTACCAAAAGCTATAAAATATTATTAAACACCTGTACTTACCTTATTTATTAATTTTATTTATATTAAAACTATTTTACTAAATTGTTTAACAAATTTTGTTTTTCAACAACCTATTTTATTGCACGGGCTTTAGCAACTGTTTACCAAAAGAAAGATACAAAATATAAAAAAATATTAAAAATAATAAATTAAAAAGTAAATAACGGAAATTCTTGGGGTCGGCTTACGAGCCGGCTACACTTTTTCTATTCCCTGCTATTCCTTATTCAACTATTCCCTTCCAAAAAGACGGGGGGGGGGGGGCGGNGACCCTGGTAATTACAGACCTGTATCACTTACTAGTATCACATGTAAATTACTGGAACACATAATATATAGCAGAATAGTTAACCACCTTGACAAATATAATGCCCTATGCCCACACCAACATGGCTTTAGAAAGAACAGATCATGTGAAACACAATTGATAGGCCTAATAGATGATCTATCAAAAGGCTTAGATAATAATGATCAAATAGATACAATATTACTAGACTTCTCAAAAGCATTCGACAAAGTTCACCACCTTAGTTTACTCAAAAAACTTAAATACTTTGGAATCTCAGGTCCCTTACATCACTGGATCCAAGATTTCCTATTGGGTAGGGAGCAAACTGTAATAATTAATGGTTCTAAATCTACACCAATAAAGGTTAACTCAGGAGTTCCACAAGGAACTGTCCTAGGTCCCTTACTATTTTTAATTTATATAAATGACTTACCCAACAATATCTCAACAGGAACTAAAGTTAGGTTATTTGCTGATGATTGTATAATCTATAGAACAATCAAGTCAGAACAAGATAGCAAAATTTTACAAAAAGACTTAGATGAATTAATAAAATGGGAAACTAACTGGAGTATGTCCTTCCACCCAGAAAAATGTCAACTGCTAAGAGTAACAAAGAAAAAGAAACAAATAAATTCAAAATATTTCATTCATGGAAAAGAACTAACCCAAACTAAAGATGCGAAATACTTAGGAGTCATAATAAATGAGAAACTATCTTGGAATCCCCATGTCAATGAAGTTATTAAAAAATCAAACAAAACCTTAGGCTTTATAAAAAGAAACTTTTACAAATGTAACAAAGATATAAAACTAAAATGCTACCTCACCCTGGTGAGACCTATACTAGAATATGCATCTTCTGTATGGGACCCATCTACCAAAGAAAATATTGATAAGTTAGAACAAATCCAAAAAAGAGCTGCCAGATTCATTACTGGAGAATATTCAAAACTGACAAGAGTAACACCGTTAGTTAAATCATTAAACCTTGAAACACTAGAAGATAGAAGAACCAAGAGTAAATTAGTAATTATACATAAGGAAATTAATTCTAATTTAGAAATACAACACAAAGATAACCTAATACAACCCTCAAATAGACATAAAGTTAAAAACACCTTTCTTATTCCATATGCAAGAACAAACACATACAAGTTTTCTTTCTTTCCGTCCGGTATTCGGGCGTGGAATGGGTTGCCTGAGGAAACCAGGAAAGCCACCACTTTATCATCTTTTAAAACTCTAGTAAGAATACAGGACTAAACACAAACCATAGAAATACGTAGGACGCAATAATCTTATGTACAGAAGGAGCGTCTGTAACATATAAGATAAGATAACATTCAATTGTTATAATACAAGCCACTAGACGTACACATTCAAACACACAAACTCACTATTAGCAAACATTCAAACACAAATTCACAAAGCCCAAATTTCACACAAAAAGAACAGTTCCTTTATAAATATATTACAATATTTACAACATTCAATAAATTCAATAAATGATTTTTTAAAAGTTATGGCATTCAAATATGATATATTAAAACACTGACTTTTTACTTACAATTCTTATAATAAACCAAAAAAAAATTATGTTGAACAAATATGTTGTAAATAATGTAAACAAGAACAAATTGAGCCCATCTCAAGAACAGTGCTGGAGAAATCGTTAGGAAGAATCGATAAGTTTGCCACTTGTTAGTGGCTATGTGTAGTAACGTACTAGCCTTGTTAACAGACTACTGTTGTGTAAGGTCGGCAGAGGAATAGATCATTATCAAGGCAAAAGAATGGGTCAGTGGTAGGGCAGAGAAATAGATTATACGAAAGGCAGAGCAATAAATCTTTGGCAAGGCAGAGGGACAGATCTTTGGCAAGGCAGAGGGATAGATATTTGGCAAGCAGAGGGATAGATCTTTGGCAAGACAGAGGGATAAATCTTTGGCAAGGCAGAGCAATAGATCTTTGGCAAGGCAGAGCAATAGATCTTTGGCAAGGCAGATGGATAGATATTTGGCAAGGCAGAGGGATAGATCTTTGGCAAGCAGAGGGATAGATCTTTGGCAAGGCAGACGGATAGATCTTTGGCAAGGCAGAGATATAAATCATTGGCAAGGAGATATATAAATCATTGGCAATGATATACGTTAAAAACAAAGACTAAGGCCAGCATGTTGGGAAAGGACTCGGAGGGGTCAGGGTGTTTAGAAATGAAATACACGGGAATTAAGACATTACTTTCAGAGGTCAATACATTAAGTAAGATGTTACTCAGAGATGTCCGTATGTTAAGTGAGACGTGACTAGGGCAGGTATAGTGTTAAGTAAGCAGCCATTAGGAGAAGTCAATGTATGAATAGGGCATTACTTGGATAGGTCAGTGTGTTAAAGTAATGAAGTTAGATAATGATTGCAGTACTTCAAACAACAATTACCTAGTTATGTCATTATGTTAACAAATGATTTATATGGACAGGTCATTATGTCAGTAAGGTGTTACTAGGATAGGTCAGTGTGTTTGTTGTTATTGAGCCTTCTCGTCCATGAAGGGCTTCCACCGATCATCGTCGGCGTCTTCGATTCCTCCAACAGAATTGGCCACCTACCAGAGACCTCCAGGCTTCTGAAGAATCTCTTCCTCAATGGGCTTCTGTTTTGTCCGATACCACAGTTCCCGGTTGCTGATTTTGTCCGGCCAGTGAATTCTGAGAATCCTTCTTAGACAATTGTTGATAAAGGACTGGATTTTGGTCAGGTTTACGGCAGTTTTTCTCCACGTCTCGGCTCAATATAGCAGCACAGGTTTCACCATTGCATTAAAAATCCTTACTTGTAACTTTATGCTCCTGCTCCAACTACAGAGGGATCACCCTGTTGTCCCTCCCTGGAAGGTTTCCAGCAGTGTACTACTTAACAGGATGAAAAACGCTGTAGACCATCTGCTGCGGGACCACTAACCTGGCTTTCGCACCAACAGATCCTGCACTGACCAGATAGGGACACTGCTGCAGTCACTAGAGTGGAACTCATCTCTCTATGTCTACTTTATTAACCATGATAAAGCCTTCGACTGTGTGGACTGGCAAAACATGTGGAGATTGCTAAGACATTATGGGGTTCCACAGAAGATTACTGATATAATCAGGAACATGTATGAAGGGATCAACTGTCAAGTTGTCCATGGTCAGCAGGTGACAGATGCTTTCCGGGTGAAGACTGATGCGAGGCAAGGTTGCTTGCTGTCACCTCGCCTGTTCATGTTAGCCATTGACTGGGTGATGAAAACATCTACACAGCAGAAAAGGAATGGCGTCCAATGGGCCTAGTGGGATCAACTTGATGGTTTTGACTTTGCTGATGATCTTGCCCTTCTTGCACATAGGGGCCGTCCATAAATGACGTCACGCACCTGGGGGGAGGGGGTCTCACTTTTGTGACGATGCGTGACGTGGGGGAGGGAGGGGGGTTGAAGAAATGTGACGTCACATCGAAACAGTAACTTTAGATAAAACTTCCACTGAATCCACTGAAATATTTGGTATCTTAAAATTTATTTAAATTTAATGACTTTTTTTTTATTCAGTGCTTCTCAAAGTGCCTGTCGATAGGCCATCAGCCGCCGGTTGGTTTAAGTTATCAAGACACGAAAATTAAATATAATTATAAAGTTTGAGAACCCACAAGAGAACATACCAAATTGTTACGCTGCGACGTTTGACGTTGACATCAAAGCGTTTGTGATGTCACCAGCTTCTTCTCTCGCGGCAGGAGTCTGCGAACTTTTTTTTTTTGGTTAAAGAACAGTTCCTTTATAAATATATTACAATATTTACAA
>MUZC01000034.1:1348689-1370674 GCA_002072015.1 Radix auricularia | reverse complement strand
TTAAACAAAGAAGTTAACAGTAATGATTTATAGTCAATGTTTAATTTGTATGAATTAAAATAAAATATAATCTAATGATGTTAACACATTTCGTTTTTTCACGGCCGTTTATCCCCACAATGATTATGATTCAGCATTACCCCCAAGAGTTCCCTTTTTACCCCGAATGAGATAATTTATCGCTGTTAACCGACCCCTTGGTTTAACAGGCCGAAAGCGGTAGCCATGTATTTTTCATTAGTTTATAAATTCCACAAGAGGTTGCAACAATTTAAACACTCCTCGTCCATTGGTGACATTATATTTACAACTAATGTGTGACGTACGTGAAATCCTGAAGAGAAAAGAATTGAAAAAAAAACAACAAAACAAACAAACTTGTGAGCTTCGGAGTAAAAAGTTATGATAAGATTGGATATTTTAATAATGTTATAATATTTTTTCAGTCCTCAACTTGCAGGAATTACTGTATTTACAAGATGGCACTCTACTTTCTGCACAAATGTGGGGTTCGTACAGTATTGGCTATTTTCCGATTTCCACTTCCAGCGCATACCTAATAATTTTTTTAGAAAACATGAGACGTGATACCAATGTGATAATTTTAGGTCAAATGCCTTTGATGTTCATATACTTAGTAGGAAAACTGTCATTAAAAGATTAAAATCAATTGGAGGAATTGTCTTACTTGTATCTATATATTCTAGGTCTGTCAACAATGCAATGATTCTTGTAACATCAACAGTTATATTCACGAGCTTAATCATGAAGGTTAACCACATCGAATGGTTTTTGACATTACAGCTGCATTGTTCATTAGCTGTCTTGCAATGCCTGGAAACTTAACATTTATTTTAAAAATATAATAAATAAGACAATCTGAATTCATACTTAATCTTATAGGGCTTTAAGTTTTGTAGGGCCTCATTTTGCTATCAAATCAGTACAGAGAAAATCATGTCAAACGGGCAAAAGAATGCATCGGTACCTGGTGAAATGGAAAAATTCTTTGCGGTCGTCTGATATGTAAAAGTTTGAGAATCACTGGCTTACAATTTATTTAATGTCTTTTACTTAGCTTCACGCGTGTTACAATATTACATTGTAGAAATACATTAAATGAATACTTAAATGACAAAAAAAGTGATTTGAAACACTTATTTTGAAAATAAAGTGTTTTTTTTTNGTCAAAGTTTTGTGACGTACTTTTGGAGGGGGGGTCTACGATTTTGTGACGACGCGTGACGTAGGGGGGGAGGGGGTCAAAAATCGACAAAAATCGCGTGACGTCATTTATGGACGGCCCCATACCCAACAACAGTGGCGGGAGAAAACAAACATTGTCGCAGCTACTTCTGGTAGCATGGATCTCAACATAAACAAAGGGAAGAGTAAAGTCATCAAGGTTAATGCCACGGGTACATCACCCATCATGCTTAAAGGATAAGCCCTTGAGGAGGTGGACAGTTTTGTTTACCTTGGTAACGTGGTAGATAAACAAGGGGGTGTAGGCGCAGATGTCAAAATAAGGATCGGAAAAGCAATTGCGACAAGTAGTTACACTAAGAGGTCAGTGTGTAAAGTAATTTAGTACACGAAGAGGTCAGTGTTATGCAAGGACCTATCTACCTGGTTGTCAATAGGTTAAGTAAGGACTTAATTGTCAGGTCATTGTGATAAGTAAGGAGTTATTTCAAGAAATCATTATGTGAGGTAAGAGAGTGCGATGTAAATGTCAGTATGCTAAATTAAGGGTCCAGTAAGTAGGGTAAGGAGTGTTTAGAAAAGGCATGTGTGTTTGAAAAGTTCAAAGTGCTATTTAGTGATAATACTGTCGTAATAAAAAATAAATGAGAAATGATCGTACATTACGGTAAATATACGAATTAGGCCTGGTACTGATTTTATTCTTTGTTCGATAAATCGGTCAAAAATTTGATCGGTTAATAGATTAATTTTGATTTAATATATTTGTATAAAGCATATATAGATCCCATTAAGATGCTATTCATTATTTTGCAAAATCGGTTCAGTCACGGTATTTCCATGGCTCCCAATTTTGTGACGAATCACGACACATTCGTTCTATCAGATGCAAGAAATAAGGAATTAAAACCTTTTTGTTTACATATGCAGGTCTAAAAATTAATAATAATACGAGGGAAAAGTATGTAAGTTAACAAAAATATAAATAATTAATAACTTGGAAAATAATTAAATTATTTCTTAAAGCTTAATCGACTTTTGATCGATCAAATTTAGCGTTAAGTCGATTAAAAATTTAATTAATTAATTTATCGTTGATTTCCGCAGCCGTTAATACTAATATATTGTGATTTTCCTAATTTAATAATAATTTTTTTTTTGTTTTGTTACTATTTTCATCTTATTTTATTTTGACGAATCAGTGTTACTGAAAAGAGTTCATTGTCATATTTATATTATAATTTTAACGATTTTCTAATTACAATTGTTTGGTAATTTCATGTGAGATACTTACCCTTAAGGTGAGGGCAAATTTTCAAATTCCAGTTGTTTAACTGGTGTGCGAAAATCATTTTTGTTGTTCAGAATTCCATATCTGCTAAAACCTCGCAGGAACTTCTACAGTAACCCTATCTTATGAAGAATACATCTTTCTCTCAACTGTATGTCTGCATAACATGGCCACATATCTCTTTGATCGGCAATAACTTTTCTCGTTTTTAATGATAACGTCCCACATGAATGTTTTGCAAACGTGAAACCATCTTTTAAGCATTCCATTTGTTTTTCTGTGAGTAGCAACTGCAAAGCATTTTTAGTGTACCAAAAATTCTTCGCTTTATTTGGGGCAGCAAGTAAAGAAATCAGCAGAGTAAAAATTATTCATAGATTTTGATGTCTTGAGTCTTTCTTGAGCTACTGTATTATTTCAAGCCATTATTATTTTTGACAGACCCTGGGCCTCTGCGTTCCACTATTTTAAGACCATCTTTTGTTTAAAATCTTTTCAGGAGTAGATTCATTTTAATATTTCGTGTTTTGTACCCGAAAGATGATATTTGGCCAACTTTATCTCCTAAAACTGGAATAAGCTCATTTTGAATTTGAGGTTACAAACTCTTTACCCCTGTCAATATGATATCTGGAAGCACAGGATCGTAATATTTTAGCTGATGCATCAGTTCCAGAACATTGCCTTTAATTGCATTGATATTGACTTCTCTGAAACCTCGAAAAGCCATATTCTATTTTGTCGGGATTTAATAACGTCAAACATTCTAACAAGAACGTTTTGCCACTTTATTTTGTTTTCTCATACACCAACTTATTGTTATTTTTTAATAGTCCATTCTTTTCATCCGATTTATCATTACTTTCATTTGCAAAAACTTTAATTCATTAAACTTTATTTTAACGCCTTTTAGAATCTAATTAGAAATGAGAAATTTGCCGCCTTCCACATTTGACACTCTGGGCATTCGATTGGATCATAATTTAAAATTATCGGGTTCGGTATTTTTCCCTTCTACAACATGGGTTGCTTTCAAGTTTGAATAATCATTTAAGTTACCAGTAGAATATTGCAACGTTGTAATAATACTTCAACCTCTTGGTTTTTAAGTTCAATAGCATAAGTATCAGAATAATTTATATCTTATATGGGGTTTGATGTTGTGGCAGTAGACTCGTTCACATATTTTGAGATTGTTACTTTATTTCTTTTATCAATTTCTTAATTGGTGTTTGATTTATTTTGATATATATTTCCATTTTATATTATTAAAAACATTATTAGAAGCTAATTAACGACGAGGACTTTACCGCCCCTTACAAAATGCCGCCGGGCATTTCCCCCTTCCCCCCTCTCGCTACGCCACTTGTTTATTATTTTATAGTAGCATTACAATATAGCATTGCAGTAGTATAAAATCACTACAGTATAGCAACGCAATAGTATATTAACACTACAGTATAGTAAAACCACAGTATAGTAACACTCGTAAGTTGTGGCCCGAAAACGTAACGCTCACCTTTATGCGCTGCACTGATCTACCAAGCCCCACTCTGACTTCGGTTAAGACAGAGTATTTTAGGACTCAGTTTGGTGGCTAAAAGTTCCAAAGGGATTATTGAATTCGGAGAATCATTCAACAGATAATAGTATATAAACCACAAGTTTGATGCTGGATTTAAAAATAATAATGGGTGATAATATCCGGTCCATGCAGTTTTCTCGAGCAGACGAGAAGAAAAAAACCCTGATTCGCCAAAGGCACGGTGAACTGACCATTTCAGAGGCCACTGGTAGCAGACGCCTGGGTCAACAGTAGTGGCAAACATCAACTGGAACCAACGCACAGTCAGACACACCAGCAAACATGTCTCCGACTTGAAGAGGCTTCAAGTTTCTAGCACTTTGGGGAAATAGAACTTGTCGGGAGTTTGACTGAGGGAATTTCCTAATTGTTTGCTCATGTTGGTGGCCCACACTCTGACCCATGTGGTGCATGAAACCACTTTTTGAACGTATTGGAAAGTCTTCTGTAAAACCATATCAATTACAATCAGAAATTTACGAATTAAATAAAGTCAATTGATGGTTCCATCGTTACAAATAATCGAAATTTCATGAAATGATTTTTTTTCCGAATCCAATGAAAATGGATGTTTTTTCAGAAATATATTTATTTTATTATATTTTGTTACAAGTCACAAGCGATTTCTTACAAATGGTGATTAGTCAAAATACATAGATTTTAATGACATTACATGACAATATGATATCGACAGGTAAATATACAAAGCTATAAAACGAATCCACTAGCTTGCCATGACTTGTTTTAAAACACAAAAATCTCCTGCACTAAGACTCTATTTAATTGTAGTAAAAGAAGTTGACTTTAATACCAGGAGATCAACTGAGACTCTTCAGACTTCAGCTGTCTTCTTCACTTACTCTTTCTGATAAATTGAAGGTGTCTTTAAAATATTCCAAAGTTTAAAACAAACAATTTTGTCAATAAAACCAATAGCCAACTGCAGCCTCACAGCAAAGAAAAAAAATCATTAATTTGTATAAATATGAAGAACAGAGTCAAAACAAATGAGCTACAAAATGTTGTAAACGATATGACGTTTTGCTGCTTTGTCTTGTTCTCATTTGTCCTCATAGTCGAGGTAACCAAACATCAATAAACGTACTCAAGAGTCTTAAATTCATAAATACTTTTAAAAGACTTGTCTGTTACGGTGGGTGAAAAATTACCAATAGAACCAAAATAGACTCTTGTCATTACTGTCATAAAAAGCTTTACAAGTTAAATTACTATTTGATTTCTTATTTAGCTGTGTCCTTTTCACTTGCTAAAAATACTTCAAAAGTTGTTAAAATAACAGATTTACGAGTATATTGGAAATAAGCAGTGCTTTAAAAAAAAAAAGGTACCGGAAATCAAGCAAAAAGTTACCGCAACGCAACCTGAAAAAGTATTCCAGTTCCAGTCAGTAATAAAAACAAGAATGGGGGAAAAGGTGCCGGCGTAAAGATCCTGTGCGTTACATGGGGAAAAAAAATCACTGGACATAAGTCTGTAAAATATTTTGGTCCGTTAGGTAAAAAATAAAAACGTTTAACCAAAACTTGTGGAACCTATATTTACTTAACACAAACCGCAAATCATTTGCTGCAGCAAGGCGTAACGGCCTAACCGTCCTAACTAAGTAATTTACGTGACGTAACCTACATTCGAGCAAATCAGTTGATGGAGAATCTTAAGTACATGTCCCTCTGACTTCTTGGACATCAATTACTAGTCTGTTATATAGTTTTCGTCTATTCAACCAAAGACGTATCATTACGTCATCAACATGAAGGCAGGAAGAACCCGCCCTCCTGTGGCGTAGCTAGGAGGGCGGTTGGGTGGTCCGCCCAGGGCAGCAATTATTCAGAGGGCGGCATTTGTGGGCATTTAAAAGACATTTCCGAAAACCAACCTATTCTTGAAGGAAGAAAACCAAGGTGAAAAAAAAGTATTCTTAATTTTGAGTATTAATCAAGAGATTAGTGCAATATTTGTTTGATTACATAGTGGATTTTATAACTAACGCAAAACCGTTCAAAAATTTTAAATCGCTCAAAAACGGTAACGATTTGTTTGGAAAATTAAGCGGTATACGTCACAGATGGTGCTTTTATAAGAAAAATTCACAAAAACACATCACTGCTAGTCCGAAAATATGTACTATTAATACACCACAACAGTTTTTGCGTGGAATACCGACATGCTCAGAATGATGCGCTAACAAGTACCTACATGACATGCTTGTTCTAATATTGTGTTTAACTTGCAAAAAGGATTTATGTTACTATTTCAGTTTTCATAAATTAATTTTAAGTTAACCTAAATTATTTTTTTTTCCCATTAAAGTAGCAAATATAGCTTGCGTTTTTTCATTAAAGTACGGTTATTCATTAAAAATGAACTGTTATTCATTTGTCCGTTAATAAACACCAAAATAACATAAATAATTTCGAATAGGACAAACTTAAAATTTCAAGCGTCTTGGAAAAATTGACACCTGAAGTAACTAGTAAAACATGATGAGAAGCTGGAACTTGAAAGTAAAATAGCTCCCCACATTAGCTCCCCACCAATGTTTCCTCTAAGGTTCTTTGGTCTGTGTGCAAATAGAAAAAAAACTCGTGTGCAGATTTGCGCAGTATCCATTTTTGTGCAATCTTTTACAAAATTTGCTTTGCGGTAATGCTAAACTGCTGTAGTGCGTCGGTCAGATATCTGCACGGCCACGCAGTCACGCAGTCTAAAGAGAACATTGCTACCCAACAATATTCCTAAATTTACTCTAGTCAGACTGATAAGAATTAATTCTGAAAAGTATTGAGCCACATTTTCAAAATTCGAGCATTTCGCAATAACTGTAAAAATTGATCTTTAACTTAAATATAAAATTATGCAATGCATATTTTTTTCTTTTCTTTACACATCTAAAATATAGCTAAAAGGTAGCTTTACTTATATAGAGGAAAATATCTCTGAGTTTTACCACCACCCCCAAACCACTTATTTTTTTATGCCAATGTATAGCTGTAATTACTGGATGGACCATGATTGAATACTGACCACAAATACATTTCCAATTTATCGTTTCTCTTCTGTTTACTTTAAAGAGATTATGCTTAAATTTAAGCATGTCAACTATATTCATTTCCTGCTCATTCCTCCAAAAGAAAATCAGGAACTGGAACTAGCTCCCAAGAGAAATAGTTCACGCAACAACACTTGATGAATTCATGTCTATGGCGTCATTCCTCTAGTTCATTATACCCTTGCTGAGTAACGCTTGCAACCTAAGTATCCGCGTCAATAACACACATTCATTATATGAGCCAGGAAACATTGATCGTGGGCCGTGATGTTCAAGAAGAAGAAGATGTAGCAGCATGTCTAGGTTCACGGTAAATAACGTTTCAATATCAAGTCTCGTGAGAGTCATGCCACTTTGCTTCCCACTTCAGCCGTTGAGCGTATCTCGGTGCAAATTAGATTAAAAAATGTTATTAACAATATCGGTCTCAATCTTCATTAGTTCCTTCTTTTTTCATGTTATGCTATGCTTAAGGGTAAACGGAAAAGAGGCCATCCAAGAAACACTAGGCGCCGGGAATTGGATGCAGACATCAAGAGAATTGGCCATGAATGGAAGATCCTGGAGAAACTGGCCCAGGATAGAGATGGCTGGAGGTCTCTTGTATGGGGCTATGTCCTAGGAGGAAGTGCAGACGCCGACGATGATCGGTGGATGTCCCTCATGGACGAGAAGCCTCAAACAAACAAACGCTAAGCTTGCACAAATTTAAAATGGTAAGTATGAGCTTCGTATGTTTTCAGTTTTCCGGTGCATGTGAACTCGGCTGGCATACCGAAGGTTACTGGTTCGAATCTCTGTGAAGGCAAGGATTTTTTCTCGAGGCCATGGGTGTCCCTGCGTCCACCCAGCTCCTAATGGGTACCTGACACTAACAAAGGCGGCTGGCGAACGCTGCGTCACTTGAAAATGCAGGACATAGGACGCAATAATCTTATGTAATAGTTAACTGAAGGGGTGTATGAATAGAAAAGACAAGACACCTTGGCTCACACACTACTCATTATTAGAGGCCTGGGTGAGGTAACAGTCGAGCTCCCCTGTACTGTGTCACAGGTCCCTCTTACATACAATAGTTGAAATTATTCATCTCTATTCCTTGAGTTATTACTGCTCTTATAATCCTTGGTTCGTTGGGTTCCGCCATGATTAATCCCATGGGTGACCATTGACCTTTGACATTAATTGTTGTGCTCCTCTGTGTTCTGGATGTAACAAAAGAAGAATCTTTTTTCATTGAGTAGTCACAAAAGTTTATTTAAAAACAAATAAGCGAATCTTAAAGATGTGCATCAATCACAATGACCTAGTTTAGTTCAGTTTATTTTATTCAAACTGGACAATAAAGAATGCAGAAATTACAATTTGCAGCTTTTAAAAAAAATCCATTTTCAAAATTAAAAAACAACAATAACTTGCCCCCCCCCCNATATGTGTGTGTGTGTGTGTGTGTGTGTGTGTGTTATTAAAACAGGTTATGTAAAGCCTTGAAAAGACATCACTTCAATGATGTCTTGTCAGGTTTATACATAACCTGTTTTAATAACATATATTTTAATATCTACTTGTCTAAGAGCCTGATTGAGTCTCACCATTATTTTGCCCGTTATTAAACAAGTCCTGGATGAAACTAATTAAACAACCCTTAAAAACAAAGTTTTTTTGACTATAAATCGCTTATATAAGAGTCACAAATATAACAAATTGATAATGTTCAATACGAGCAACAAAGCCCAAGGACGTTCCTCCGTGTTTTCGGTGGCATGTTGTACCTCCCTCCAACAGCCACCTTGTAAGAAGTCACCTTCCCACAATGAAAGCACATATTGGAACAAAAGGTTGCAACCGTAACCGTTGCAATACTTGTCCATATGTGGTTGAAATTAACAAAATTTCTTTCCCTCTTGAACAATTCGTAATAAAAGATGGATTCATTTGCACCAGTCGCAACGTGATTTATGCAATTATTTGCAAGAGATGTAATAAAATGTATGTGGGTGAGACAGGTCGTCGTCTTGGAGATCGGTTTAGAGAACACCTGTACAATATAAATAAACAGGCTCAGTGTCCTGTGTCTAAACATTTTAACAGTGTTGACCACGATGGCATTTTGGATATTGTAGTTACTGGTATTCTATATGCAACCAATACCCATGATAGAGTCCACATGGAAAATAGACTCATAAAACGATTTGGTACGTTGGCTCCATATGGAATTAACCAAATCCACAATTTTACCTGACTGCAAAATCGTTTTCCCGTTGTGGTTTTCACTGTTACTTTAGATACTTCTACTTCCTCCTTTTTCTTATA
Organism: Radix auricularia; assembly: GCA_002072015.1. Classification (NCBI taxonomy): domain Eukaryota; kingdom Metazoa; phylum Mollusca; class Gastropoda; family Lymnaeidae; genus Radix; species Radix auricularia. Next base: position 1,361,209 of record MUZC01000034.1, on the reverse strand, counting down.
TTCTATGTCCGTGTTTATTTTTGTTTTTCTTTTATTTTCCTTTTATCACATAGACTTTATTATGTTTTAATTTTAAGATATATGTAAGTAAATGTTTTTGTACTGATGAAGGCATGAGCCGAAACGTCTACCATTATTTGTATTAGTTGATAATAAAGCTTTAATTTATTGTTTCCTTACACAAATAGTTTGTGTAATTTGTTTTTTTTTTAAATAAAAAAAGCTTTATGCAGTCCTATTCTGTATGATATATTAATCCAACAGCCACCTAGACCGGCCATTAATGTGCACCAGGTCAAAAATACTATTCATTATAGTTATAATAAATAACCAGTAAAAACAACCGTTTTTGACTATAAATCACAACGCGTACCGCTCAAAATAAGGTATTGGAAAAATACTGAACAAAAAATAACTCGCTTTGAACGTCTGTGTAAACTTGCTCAATATGTAATTGAAATTTCATTTTTCTTATTGGCTTTAGGGGTCAGTAGGAGTTTTAGGGACCAGTCGCTATAGATGACCGGACAGAACATTGTCTTTATTATATAGGATAATACGAACCGCGCGACAGACAAGCAGAAACATGTACAGACTGAACGTAACTGAACTCCACTTGATGTAAAACACGTGTATATGGTCATCGAGACTGGATTGAACCTCCAGTGACACGTGGAGGTCAACTGTAGTAGACGGCTACACATGCTACATAGAGATAAACTAAAAATACATTAATTTAATTTCGGTACACTCGATCTATCTGAAATCTGACATTTTGAAACAATATGTTCATAGGTGACACACATAAATATATATACATATATTAGCGCTGTTATCGATTAATTTAAATTTAATCGTTAACTTTTGAAAAATTACCGAATAATTAATCGATACATTTCATTAAAGCCTAAAATATGATGCATGACGTCATTAAACTGAAAATTTCACAAAATGCACATTACTTGAGTATTTAATTTACAAAATTTTTTTTTTTTAGGAGATATGTTTAAATATAAGTAGTTCCATTGAATGTCAGTTAATTTTAATGTTGTTATTGTTAATTAACTAAAAACAATGTTTTTAAAAACAAATATATCATTCTCCTTATAAAAACTGCTTATTTTAAATTTTAAATTTAAAAAATCTTTTTTCTTAAATGGAGAAGTTTGTACGTAAAAAAGGATATTATTAATTATTGAAGATTAATTATATTTATTAATAAATTCTATAAAAAAATTGTTGAAATTATTTTCTTTAATTTTAGTCGCTATTTTATCGATTAAAATCATTTTAATCGATAAAATATTTAACCGATTAATCGAGAAATTAATCGTTAATTTCCGCAGCCCAAATATACATATATATGCAAATTTCAGCTCGATAGGATCACGGGAAGGGGGTATTTTTTACTTATGGTTTTTTCCGCGGGCGCGCGGGACTACGACAATAGAAAGAGAGACAAGATGGTGAAGTTAATATAAGATATTTAAAATTAAACCAAACTAAAGTAGAAGCTTACTTCATTTTTTAAAATAGTGCTAACACTTAAGACATTTTTAAGCAAAACCAGCAAAATTGCAACATTTTGTCATCTCGGACACATAAAGATGATGTTGTTGGACCCAAGCTGATACAATTGACGGAAACAATGGGAAGCCAATAGAAATTTCGAGACAGTCAAACGGTTTATTTGTTGTCGGAGCGAGTGGCATGCGCGTTCTTCTAGCGTACAGACGGTCACGGATTTTAATCTTCGTGAAGGCAAGAATTTGTTCCCGTGGCCAAGAGTGTCCCTGAGTCCTCCCAGCTCCGAATGGGTACCTGCCACTAGCTAGGGGACAAAGGCGGGTGGGTATAGCGTGGAACCCTCATAGCCGTGGCCTGTGAATGCCCTGTCATTGGCCAACAGACCGGCTTCGTCTGTGGACGCGATAATCTTCCGTATAGAATGAACGTCTGTATATATAAGACAAGTTATTCACTGTTTGCTGTTTTAACTTACTACAAAAGAGTCCCGGGAACCGACTTTGACATGAAACTTTTCTCAAATTTTCTGGTCTCCACATGAGCACAACAGTATTTTTGGCTCCCCCCTCTTTCGAGTGATAAAGTCAGATCTAATCATTGGCATTTGTAGTCCTTCCCATGCCCATAGCTTTCAACGGGTGAAAAAAAAGCTATTTCAACGATCAATTTAAGAGTTGCAAACGTGTTTAAATACCGATAACCGCCTCGTATAACAAACGACAAACGGTGTCAGTATGTGTATACAAGCATTTCGTTCTAAAACACAGCAGTTCAGTTCAATTAAACATCAGTTCTAATCAATACAAGGCACTAATAGTAATAGGCCACACCGGCAGAAAAAAAAACCAAACAAACGCATTTTTAAAACAAGTAATAAAAACACTAATGAGTATTTAAACGCAATTTCGAACAAAGAATTTCCGATCTTTTTATTCAAGGGAAATCATTCTCGATTACATTAAAAGTAATTTCAAATCAATAATTCTGGAAGTAAACAAAACCATTGCTGTCTACTGCTAAAATTACAGGAGTCGAACGAAAAGAGATTTGTGAAAACTTCCTTCTTTAACATTGTTCTAAAAATTGTTAGATGTCGCTTTCGTTTGTTTCAACACGATAGATGTTATGGTTGCCGAGAAATTGACAAAATACTGATTTTATCGCTTTTTATTTTTGTGTTCATTTTCCAGGAAATCCAGTTAACCGTACCAGTAATTTTTTTGGCCAGTGCACATCCTTAGGAGATCCTTAACATATTTGTGAAAGACCCGAACCCTCTGTTTGGTTTGGTCAGGAGGAGTTTCTGTTCAAACCTCGAACAGACAGGACGGACATTTCAAATCTATAAACGCAATTTTTTCCATATTGAAATTGATTTAAAAATAGAATGTAATCTCTCCAAATGATGGATCATTTTCTCGGCTACTTGAAGTTTTAAATAAAACATCGTTCTTCGGGATACGCTACTTTATTGTTTTAGGATACAGTTTCATTCCAGCCCGTGTTTTTTAAACTGTTGTGTAGACAGAAACGACTTCGCTTTTGTTTGGACAATACATCCAATCACAACCAACCCAATGGCTAGGTTCACTGGGGAGTAGACATAGTTGTTGATTGTGTGCGCATGTGTGTATGTGTTTCTGTATGTGCGCATGTGTGTATGTGTTTCTGTGTGTGCGCATGTGTGTATGTGTTTCTGTGTGTGCGCATGTGTGTATGTGTTTCTGTGTGTGCGCATGTGTGTATGTGTTTCTGTGTGAGCGCCTTTAGGTATGTGTTTCTGTGTATGCGCATGTGTTTATGTGTTTCTGTGTGTGCACATGTGTGTATGTGTTTCTGTGTGTGCACATGTGTTTATGTGTTTCTGTGTATGCGCATGTGTGTATGTGTTTCTGTGTGTGAGCATGTGCGTATGTGTTTCTGTGTGTGCGCATGTGTGTATGTGTTTCTGTGTGTATGCGCATACGTGTATGTGTTTCTGTGTGTGCGCATGTGTGTATGTGTTTCTGTGTGTGCGCATACGTGTATGTGTTTCTGTGTGTGCGCATACGAGTATGTGTTTCTGTGTGTATGCGCATACGTGTATGTGTTTCTGTGTGCGCGAATGTGTGTATGTGTTTCTGTGTGCGCATGTGTGTATGCGTTTCTGTGTGCGCATACATGTATGTGTTTCTGTGTGTATGCGCATACGTGTATGTGTTTCTGTGTGTGCGCATGTGTGTATGTGTTTCTGTGTGCGCGAATGTGTGTATGTGTTTCTGTGTGTGCTCATGTGTGCTTGTGTTTCTGTGTGTGCGTGGGGGAACCACTGGTAATCGTTTTCAACACAACATGTACTCTCACCCGATAATTGCAGAAATACTCCCCCCTCCCACCAAACCAAACTGAGATTACGGAGATTAATCCTAATACTATGGTCTATAGTATTTTTAGCTGTGGCTTTATTAGCAGTATAAAGATATTTACGCAATTTTCAGAGTCGTTTTTAGCGATGTAATCGTTGTGTGCAGTACCTCATAGTTTCAACACCCTCCCCACCATCAAATCCCCCCACCACACACACAGACAAATAAAACCTAAATGATCATAAAAATGTAGATGTCCGCATGGTAGATATTTTAATAAACTCATACAAGGACCATGAGAAAAAATCAGAGTTAAGGGCCTCCAAACACTCATATACATAACGCTTACATATTACATCAAGATATCAATGCATCAACAACACGATTCTAAAACGCACTAGTGCTGTGACCCATTGACAACATTAACCATGGTGTGGAAATAATTCGTAAACGGAACTACGTCTTGCAAATAAGAAAAGTGATGGAATGAATTCAGTGTACTTATGATATTTTATTATTTATCTATTTATTTTTCAAAAGTTTTTTTTTTTTTTTTTTTTTTTGAGATATATTAAAGTACGTAGTTAATGGTGGAAATTTTGCTCGGGAATGAAAAGGAGCAGTAATAATGGCCACGTAATGTTTAGAAATCTAAAGCGTGTAAAGTACCCGAATTCCCCAACTGTTGTGATGAACAGTGAGTCTTGATACATTTACTGACATTAAATAAATCGTAAAAAATATCTATTCCTTTTTATTGATTCATGATACAAACTAAGTAAATTATTTTTGAGTGCTGTGATCAATTTACAGACATTGAAAGATTAAAAAGTATCTGCAAACAATGCTAAAATAATGTGAGAAATTTGCTGTCAGAGATTCGTAATACATTTGCGGACATAGTTAGAATTCAGTATGGACATAGCAAAACTTGTAAGTACAGAATAGCGATGTTTAGTAGAAGAAAGAAACCAACAGCTGCAACAGATTGCAGCAATAACTGTTCAACTCTACACACATTACTGTCACCCCTTAGTTCAGCCATAGTTTACCTAATGAAATAACTGCCCAACTCTACGTACATTACTGAAACTGACATGTATGGCTGAAATTAGAAAGTAATACACAGTCATTAAACACTTTTCTCGTGCAGAATGTAAACGAAATGGAACAACAGAAATTGTCATTATCGTAAGTCAAATTAACGATAAATGCATCTGGGCAAGACAAATAATTATACACTTGTTACAGCAAAGAAAATTATTTTGCCCAGACGCTTTCAGTTTATTTAAGCGTATATTTACCCCGGAAGTTACTCTCCATTCGCTTCTCATTTTCAAATTATTTTTTAAAAATTTCGTTGAAGTATTCAAAAATGCCCACACTCAATAAATGAATACACAAAATAAATTTTTAACCCCCCCCCCCCCCCGTAAAAAACAGTTTTTGATTATAATAAATCCTTTATATACGAGACATAACTATAAGGATGTTCATTATCATACGCAGCGCAAGACAATCCAAAAATACAACATTTTAGTAATGTCTCGTAAAACATGTTTAAAATAATGCGCACCGATCGTGAATATAATTAAAAAATTAATGTCAATATAATACGCACCTTATGGCGCGACAGGAAAGTTTGTTGAACATGACACACACCACGACACTCTATCTCAAAAATTAATATGATACATAGAGATAAATAAAATAATCTAAAAATTCAACAATTTAATTACAGTACATTCAATCGATCTGAAATTTTGAAACTTCATTTCTATCATCGGCATGAGTCTGCCTCCAAAATTGCAGCTCGCTAGCTTACGAGGAAATGGGTTAACAATTGATCCTAAGCTTTTCGGCAGGGGCTCAAGCAGACACCACGAGTTAATAATATAAAGAATTGAATAAAAACGACAATTTTTCGTTGTTCCTAGCACCTTCATTAAAAACTTGGACAAACTAAGACAACGCCATGGAGAGACGGATTCGATTTCCTGTATTGAAACTCGGTGTGCCCGGGTACCCGATCCAGCACCCGGCCCAAACATAATATGAAGAATAATGATGGAGTGAATTGAATTTCGAGAGTATTTAGTCGAGTGTAATGGGAGTGGGGGGGGGTCAAGGGTGGAGGTGATTAAGGATGAGGGGCGGGGATAAAGGCTCGTGTTAAATTGTGTGGTGTGTGGTGATCTCGGGCGAGTGGACGGTGGTTACCATGTGGTTGAAAAGTGCAAGGGAACAAATGCACGGGAGTCGGAGTCGGAATGTGTGACGGGGAGGTTGGATTAGAAACAACTGAGTCGTTTATTGAGTTTATATCAGGCATGCTAGACGTATGTATCGAAAGAAGCCGAGGTGGAATCGTCCAAAATCGCTGTTAAGTTTTTAAAATGTAAAAACTTACATATTTGAATAAATGTAAATTTCTAAATCTTAGTACAGTCGAAACTCGCTAAGTCGAACCTCCCTATGTCCAATCGAATTAATTGTTTGGTCCCAGCCAAATGCTGCTGCAATAACGCTATTTTCCCTAAACTCGAAAAGTATATATACCTGCATACATACATATAATACACACACACACACACACGCACACACGCACACACACACACACACACACACACACACGCACGCACGCACGCACGCACGCAAGCACGCACTCACGCACGCACGCACGCANACACACACACACACACACACACACACACACACACACACACACACACACATATATACATACATATATATATATGTAGGTATATATAATAGGGCTGTTAACAATTAATTTAAATTTGATCGTTAACTTTAATAGTTAATCACGATCAAAGCACAAAAATTTAAATATAAGTATAATTTATTAAACTTACTAGTCGACATAACACTGCAATAATGTCTTCTTTATATGACATCTTTTAAATAGAAACAGTAAATTGTATTGACATTATTTGATTCAAGTGATGAGCGGGTCTCATTGCCAATATTTTCAGCCGAGCTGAACAATCATTCACAAGGCTTTACTTTGTCTCAGCCGAAGTTCTGACACTGTAGTGGATGTTTGGTTTGCAGATGATATATAAGAACAAAGAGTTACAACAATGGTAGCTATGTTCCCTTTATGCAGCGCGGTTTCGCCCATTTTTAACCGACGTCACGCAGGAGTTTAGAATCACTGCGCAGCAAAATTTGTAAAATATTTGGAAAAAAATGGACGTTGTGCAACTTTGCACATGATTTTTTTTTTTTTTTACTTTGCACATGATCCAATGAAGCTTAAACTTAGAGGGAACATTACATGATAGGCAAACGATTTCTCTCAATGGACACAATAACCTTAATTACCTTTATTAACATTTTGAACATTCACGCCAGTCCATAGTGCAACACCAAAATGTTCGTGTGTAATCGTCCGGAAATCAGTTTATATTTATCAGCCGAAATATTTTACTTTTTGACTTCTAGAAAATTTATAAGTTGTGGGTCGATTAATCGTTAAAATATTTTAATCGTTCAAAAAGTTTAACGATTAATCGAGAAATTAATCGTTAATTTCCGCAGCCCTAATATAAAGTAACGCCTCAATCGTTATAGTAGAGTTGCTCGCTCTAAATAGAAGTCGTTGTGTATCTATGGATCGGGCCAGTAATAATTTGTTTAGTATTAAATGTGTTACTTTAAGGCATTAACTTTTCAGGTCACTTTAAGATGTGACTTACACACATCACATCCGCCATATTAAACTGTTTCTAAACTGCTTCAAAACTGAGTACAGGTATAGATCAACATGTAGTTAAAATATTAAATTTACGGTAAGTTTTATTTATTTATTTTTTAAAAAGGGAACGATCGATGAATTTAACTATGATTCGAAACTAAATTATTTTATTACACACTATTTTTCTAGCGGCGACTCGTCTGGTCTTCTACGTTTGGCTGAATGGGGTCATTTCCTGTTATATTGTCCAGTGGTGCCACTAAAGATTCCTTGTTAAAACGGTAGCTGTGGCGATATGTGAAAGCATCATTCCTTAATGGTGTGGGTATCACGCACCAAACACAACTTACATGACGTGATTGCTGACATGGTCTGGGTATCACATACCCAACATAACTTACATGAAGTGATTGCTGACACGGTCTGGGTATCACATACCCAGCATAACTTACATGAAGTGATTGCTGACATGGTCTGGGTATCACATACCCAACATAACTTACATGACGTGAATAATGACATGGTCTGGGTATCACATACCCAACATAACTTTCATGAAGTGATTGCTCGCCCTCACAAATTTTTTTTTTAAAAAAAAAGCTATACTTAAGCAAATAATTTCATGGGTTTTTAATATCATCAATATTTAGAAAATTTAAAAAGCGGATTTCAAAAAATAAAATTTAAAAAATGGTGTAGTCTACTTGTGAATAAAAGAAATCGTGTTTTGATAATAGCTTCTATAGGTAGCGAGTCTTCGTCCATTTTACATTAACTTATTTTTACTGTTGATCTCTACAATGCATTCAACTTTTATAACCATTTATCATTATCTGGCCTCAACATTTTAGCAAAATCTTAGTGTCAAGGGACTTCTTTTTTTTTTCCAGATAATTAATATTTAAAAAAAAACAACAACTTTCGCGCGCGTGTGTTTGTAAAAAATAAACTGTAGTAATGTACACAGCTGTACTAAAGCAATCAATTGTAATAATGTATACAGCTGTACTAAAGCAATCAAGTCTAATAACAACATGACAGTTCTCTCAGACACTCAGGTCTAATAACAGCATGAAAGTTCTCCCAGACAATGTAGTCTAATAACAACATGAAAGTTCTCCCAGACACTCAAGTCTAATAACAACATGACAGTTCTCTCAGACACTCAGGTCTAATAACAACATGACAGTTCTCCCAGACAATGAAGTCTAATAACAACATGACAGTTCTCCCAGACACTCAAGTCTAATAACAACATGACAGTTCTCTCAGACACTCAAGTCTAATAACAACATGACAGTTCTCTCAGACACTCAAGTCTAATAACAACATGACAGTTCTCCCAGACAATGAAGTCCAATAACAACATGACAGTTCTCTCAGACACTCAAGTCTAATAACAACATGACAGTTCTCCCAGACACTCAAGCCTAATAACATTCCGATCAAAGAGTTCAATAATTCACTCGTCGTTCACTCTGGCGATATCAGCACAAAGAGGGGGAAAATGGGTGGGTGAGTTAGGGTATTGGGGGGGGGGGGAGAATGGTTAGAGTAATATATTGGGGAGATGAAGATGGTCGTGTAATGGGGTGCATGATGAGTTGTCTGAACTAACCAGGAAAAACAAACCGCTATCACCATTTAAAACAATAATATCAATGCAAGATTAGACACAAACCACTAACCCATGGATATGCGTAGGGCGCAATAATATTCTATTTAGAGTTTTAAAAGTATTGCACGTTTTCCTGGTTTTTGTAATATATGATAAGATTAATGAAAAAAAAATTGAGACTTAGAGAAACGAAAGTCACCTACACATTTCAGACTTATGCAAACGTAAGTCTCCTAGAAACGTAAAAAAAAAATGCAAAGAAATTTAAGTCTTCGACACGCAAGAATCATGGAAATGTACTGCTCCCTTATCTCCTCCCCCCCCCCGCCGGGCCCCGACACACACAGCGGAATGATGCCCTAATGAACTTCCCATTGTTCCCCATACCTCATGACGTCGTTGTCATGTCTCTTCACTTAGTTCGTCACTCGCTGAGAGAATGGTCCTCTGCTGGCAACCTACTGTCATGCCAACCTCACATCTCATAATTTCACATTAACGTTTTCAACCAATCAGAATAAAAAAAATTAGGTCAAAGCTTCAAAAAGACAAGTAAACAGCTCTCTTAAAACAATAATAGGATCTGGCTTGAAACTTTGTCTGGCTTCAGCTTGAAATATCTGACAGACGCTCGTGTCGTAATTTAAAAAAAACAACAACTCAACTTGACAAATCGCTTTGGTCAACAGACGTGACTTTTGACTGAAATGAAGTAAAACAAGTGTTTCATGTAACACACATCCATCAATAATGAGGAGACTACCCCGACCCTTTAAAGAAAAAATAACATGGCAGTGTAATGTTTGTTTTAACCACTTTTTTCTTCGTTAGTCACGAGCTGTAAACATTCACATTTATAAGTTTAAAAAAAAAAGAAGAAAGATTGAGTACATTGATAGATCAATTGCGCAATCAACACAAATATAAACAATATAAAAGCAGATGTAAGCAGAATAGTTTTCCTTTAAAGTATCGCAATTTTTATTTAAAAAAGATTCGCACAAACAAAAATAATTTAGGGCAGGGGCGGATTAAGACTGCATGGGGCCCCGGGCTGCAATCAAACGGGGACCCTATCCAGCCAGCATCCCTTAAAATAAAATGATTGCTAACAGCTAATATAAAACTGTAACTCAATATTAATAATGAAAAAAAAACGAACACAAAGAAATAACTGTTTGAAGTGTTCGCCGGTATGTTACAATTGAGTGTGAAAAGAAAAAAAAAATTACATTCCACCTCTAGGAATCGATCCCAACACCGCTTGCATAACAAGCCTATGCTCTTTGCACACGGCCAGCGGAACTTGACTAAATTGAGAAATTTTTAAAATATTAACTATTAGGACTATCAGGTCTGAATCGTAATCAGTTTAATAGATAATATTTATAAATTAATTTAATTTATTTTATTTTCAATGGTTCGTGCAAACATTTATACACTTTTATTATAAATTATAAAAAGTTTGGGGGCCCCAAACCGTCTGGGGCCCCTGGTTTTAGCCCGTTCCGCCCCCCCCCCCTTAATCCGCCATAGATTTAGGGATTCAAAAATTATCTCATTCCGTATGCAAGATCAAACAGATACAAATTCTCATTCTTTTGAAAATGGGTTGCCAGAAGAAACCCAACGCTCCATGAACTTTTAAGACTCTAATGAATATGCAGTAACAGTTTGGTCAAGTTGGTATAGAATGAGCGTCAGTAAAAGTTAATTCTTTACTTTGAGCAAATTGATTTTAAATGACATGGTGTAATTTTTTTAAAAAGCACCATCTTAGTGAAAAAAAATCAATTTTGCAAATTTTATTCAGTTTGAATCTAGCCAATAACAATTCCTAACAAAACTTAAATTGACCATTGTATTGGGGATACAGCTAATGTATTCGACTCAACAAGACAATTCTGACCTAATAAAATATATTGTTTGAGACGAGATGGGAAAAAAAATAGGCCTATCGTCAAGCTGGAGGAAAATAAATGTACTCTATTGTCATCAATAACAAAAGAAAAACTTTGTCTCAATACGTATTTAAACCTGACAGCCAACAAACCAAAAATAATTTTAACTCACAGAATCAAATCAACGAAGTCGGGATAAGTGACATTTTTCACGCAGATAAGGATTTTTAAAAAATAAAAATGTTTTTATTATTTATATAATATAGTATGCTTGTGTGATTCATAAAAATAATCATCCATTTGCAATGCTAACTCCCTCAGTATGGGAATACTTCAACAGACATATTCGCTTAAGCCAGAGGGAAGCATTCTAGTAAAATAAAAATCCTTTCATTGGCTCCTAATGTAGTCATTGAAATAAAAGTATTAAAAGGTAACCCCCACCGATCGATAATCCCTCTATTCTCACGTTTCCATACTCCCCCTAATGTTCACACATCCCCTTGTCCTTCCCTCTCTCTCCCTATTAATATGACCTTTCGACCTCTTCCCGTTTAACGCTCAGGAAACCTAAACGTTACTCTAAACCATCTACCCCAGTGATGGCGAACCTTTTTGGGGCCGCATGCCCAAAATTCAATTAAAACCTGCTTATATACTAGAGCAGTGGTTCCCAAACTTTTTTTACCCGCGGACCCCTTTTATGGTCAAAACTTGCCCACGGACCCCCAAGTGAAAAAGCTACACAAATGTATAGTATACAAATTTACTTATTAAAAAAAACAATATTTTGTTGAAGAATCATTTATTTGAATTTAACTTTTGTTAAATTTCTTTTCTTAAATTAATGACTTGTATGAACTTATGATATTTTTATAATTTTATGAGTATATTTATGTCCGGCTCAAAGTTTGTTAGTAGCTAACCCAAATCCCCATGAGCACTAATATCAAGCCGGTTTCTTTTGTTTCCGATGAGGTTCAAAACTGCATTGAATCCACGTTATACCGAATAGGAAGACGGGTAAGCAGTCAACAACATTTGTACAATAACCAACAATGCAGGATATAAATTGGGATATTTTTATGTAACTAGAATTTGTGGTATCCTTGTTCAAACATTTGTTTGAGTTCCTCGTTTGTGGATAATTCAATACCAATACGTTGCACCTGCATTAGTATGGATTCACCTATGTCTGTTATCTTAGTTTGTCCCCGAGCAAAGGGATTCAACACCCAGTCGGAAATATCCAAGTGAAGTATGTTTTCAAATCTTTGGTTCAGGGCTGCATGAAGAGCCGTTAAGTGTTGATAGTAGGCAAGGAAGTCTTCGTCTCTATTTTGCAATTTCGAGAGATTTTGAATATGAGAATATTCTCCTCTCCCGAATTTTTCTTTAACAGAAAATGTTT
>MUZC01000034.1:1338111-1348625 GCA_002072015.1 Radix auricularia | reverse complement strand
GATTAAATTTAATTGGTCACCTTGTAGTTTCAAATTAGTTTCGTTAAATTTGGCAAACAAATCTGTCATAAAGGCTATGTCATTTTTTGAGTTAATTAAATTTTATCTTTCCCTTCCAGGAATTCCAGCACTGAATCAAAGAGAGTATAAAATCAATTTAAACATGCACTTTTAGATAACCAACGTACTTCTGTGTGAAGTAGTAAACTATAATAGTTCTTCATCATTTTCCATCAAAAATTAGCAAGCAATATGTCATTGAAGACATTCCTTTTGATTTTATTGACTGCTCTAATGACATAATATAGTGATCCATTCAAACGTTCACTAATATTTTTGCAACTAAATAATGTCGATGAATGACACACTGCACTGAACATACATTGTGGTACAGCTTGTTTTAAGTAAATTTAAGTATACCAGAAAGCCTCGGTATCTTCCTACCATTGCCGGTGCTCCGTCAGTAACAACAGAAAGGATAATAGTCAAGATTATAGCTTTTTCATCGTAAAATCTTTTTAGTTCAGTAAATAACGTTTCACATTTCGTATCTGTTTCCAAAGATTTAAGCAAAAACAGTTCTTGTCAAAATAGCTCTTCTTTTACTTTTACAAATCTTACATTAGCTAAACGTAAAGCCTCGTTTCCTGGTAAAATGGACTCGTCAAACTCTAGTGAAAACTCAGATGTTTTTAAGTACTCACATAAAGAATTTTCAACACCCTGAGCTATTTCGTCAATCCTTCTTTGGACTGAATTATTGCTCAGTGGATTTCTTTATGTGATGTTAAAAGTTGGTTTGTGCAACACAGTGCTTATCACCTCACTTACAGCTGGTAAAATAATTTCTTCAACAATCGTGTGAGGCTTTCGAGACTTAGCTATCAAAAAAGAAATATTAAAATAGACGCACGCAGTCCATCGTCATCTCGCTTTGATGTTGTCCCTAAGTGCTGTTGAATTGATGGTGTTTTCAAATAGTTTTCTTAGCCTGCTTCAAAAACAAAAACAAAAGTGTTAAGTCTTTATTTTTTTTTTATCACTATGGATTTTCTTTAAATGTTCCTTAAGCTTGGAAGGTTTCATAGAATCATTCGACAAAGTTCTATTACACAGAAGTGGCAGAAGACACATTGGTCAAATACTATATTTCCTGGTAACGAAATAAAGCCATACTTCAAAAATTCAACACTGTACTGTCTATATTTTTTCTTCTGCTCACTCATCTGTTAAAAAGGGCACGACAATATAAGAACAATTGTATATAAAATGTTTTATTTGAAATCGTTAACTATTAATTATTAAATTTTTCAATGGAATGCTGAATTAAAAACCCTTTAGAATTATTTTTAGACGTTAGGATACAATTCTATTTAGCCTTTTTTTTTTTTACAACAGCAACTTACGATCCCTTTGTGAGTTTTAATTTTTTNTTTTTTTCAAAATTAATCGTAAGGTATTACTATTTTGAAAATGTGAAACATATTGTTTTCAAAAGATATAAATTGTATTCAAATATTAGTACATACTTACACTTACGTTCATAAGTAATCTATCTGGATAGTCAATACAAAATTCAACTATATCAAACCTTCCAACGAACAATACTAAACTTCTTTTAGCCTTAGATTGGGAAAATTGTTTATACATTTCATATCGGTATTACTATTACATAACAATAAATTTTTGATTACATGTACGACTCGACTTTATATTGTAGGAAAGTTATGCAAGTAGCAGCATAATTGCGTTGCTGTATAAAACTATTTTCAGTAGTATGTCTCACACTGCACCAACTTAAACTTTGAAGAAAAAAAAATGGGAGGGGGGGTCAGCGCGTGAGATTTCTGTTTCAATTTATTAGCATTCTAAGGAAATTTTTTATGTTAATTATTTAAAAACTCAATATTATTTTGAAGACACTCTAAATATGTGTTTGGTCGAATTTTGAATAGAAGAAGTGTTTTTGCTGACTCCATTCAATTATTTAGGATTGTCCAATCATAACAACTGTGTTATCAATGGAAAGCTGGATTCTTCCTGCATTAGATAAATACGAATTATCGACACGTCAAAATTTACCCAACCCTGCAATCATCGTCATTTCCGTTAAAATATTGTATTTTTATGACCTACATATAGGGTCTCCGCCTTTCTCGCGCACCAAACTTGACAAGCCTTTCAATTAACCAAGCATTTTGATTGGTTACAGCTGTGGAAATATCATAGTTTTTTTTTCTTTTTCTAGGTCAAACAACATTATTTTTACTCAGGATCTAAAAACCGCTACTAAAGTATTCATTTTTCTTTATCTTGATTTAGATAATATTTTTTTTAAAAACACGTAATTTTATTATTTTCATACTAAACCTTCCGCGGACCCCCTGACATTGTTCAGGGACCCCCAAATCAATTTTAAGTTTCCACGGACCCCCTGGACGGTTCCGCGGACCCCTGGGGGTCCGTAGGGACCACTTTGGGAACCACTGTACTAGAGCAAAGCGCCAACAGGAAGTACCATCAAAGTGGTTTGATAAAGGAAGAAAAAAAAACCACCAAAAAATAACCTAGGTCGAAGTAGAGCGGATAACTGCTGTGCACATGCATTATATAAATATTTGATTCAAACTGAAAATACTAATTGTAATTCTCTTCTTCGACATTTTCAAAACATTTATTTTTTGTTGTGGTTTTGTTTCAGGCAGTATTATTATTATGCCTGACTTAGCGATGTGCACTCGAAAAGCGGGAAAAGTTAATTATGGTTATGGATGGAAATTATCCCTTAGATCCCCTTAACCAGGTCTACAAAANNNAAAAAAAAACTTTTGCGCCATCGTCCCTCTTCTCCCTCTCCCATCCATTGGTCGTCTGCCAGAAGGAATGAAAACATCCGGTTCATCAAAGATTCTCCTCACCCATCCCCCTCCTCATCCCTTTCCTTACCACGGTAAGGGTAAATCAATTATGAAACACACAACAGCCTCTGAAGTTCGAGATGGATGTGTGTGTGTGGGGGGGGGGGGGGGGGAGAGACACCCGGGACTGGCCATGTGCTTCTACGGCCCAAACGCCCTTTTTATTCTTTTGTTTCTTTTTTTTTTATTTTGGATTTTTTTCCCTTCACCAGGAAGAAAATAAATGTACATTTTGTTTCGATCTGTTTATTGTGACGAGTGGGCGTGAGGTGAGTCAAACTTTGTAAGTTTCACTTGAGCTATTGGCCGAGCATGGAGCACACTGACCTCTGGCACCCTGTGGATCTAACTCGTAAACAAAGGATGATCCGGGTCTTGCGAGATTATATTTTTTTTTTTTTTTAAAGTTGGAACAATAACTAGACGGAAACGAACGAAAATTGGTTGTGATGGGCTCGGGTCTTCCCGGTTAAAAAAAAAACCAAAAACATGGCCGCTTGGGGATTTGTTTCATTGTGTTACGGGAAATTGCTGATTGAGGGATTGAAGGTTTTGTTGAGTGAGGGGGGGTGTGCATATAAACGCTAAAGATTACGATAGGTCTTCAGGATTGTCAGATCAAAAGATTGCGATCAGTGTTCAGGATTGTCAGATAGGAAGATTGTGATTAGTGTTCAGGATTGTCAGATAGAAAGATTGCGATAAGTGTTCAGGATTGTCAGATAGAACTATTGCGATTAGTGTTCAAGATTGTCAGATAAGAAGATTGCGATCAGTGTTCAGGATTATCAGATAGGAAGATTGCGATCAGTGTTCAGGATTGTCAGATAGGAAGATTGCGATCAGTGTTCAGGATTGTCAGATAGGAAGATTGCGATCAGTGTTCAGGATTGTCAGATAGAAAGATTACATACAGTGAATAGAAGGGTAGAAAAAAAATAAAACGAGTGATCATGACTCTCCAGTCAGTGGCGTCACTAGAGTTGGTGTCACCCAGTGCGGTAGCTCATGAAGTTACCCCATCACCATGTACCCAAAAGACCTTCTCCACGTCTGCCCATGCCATATTACGGTAATGTACATAATTTTACATTTTGGTGTCACCCATGTGATTGTGTCACCCGGTGCTGTCCGCACCATCCGTGCACCCCTAGTGACGCCTCTGCGTTCAATAGATCAGGGGTCCTCTACCATTTTATCACCGTGGACTGGTCAATGTTTAATATTTTTACCACGGCCCTCTAGGGGGGTGGCAGACTTTGATTAGTTATCTGTCATATTGTTTTGATTTAGTGATCAAAATTAAAGTGTATTTCAACCATAATATCAATACAGTTATACAAATTAAAAAAAATAATAATAATAATTTAAAAAAAGACTCGAATGATTGTAGAAAAGCAATTTCCAACAAAGAATTTTCGATTTTTAAAAATTCAATGGAAATCATTCGTGATTACATCAAACGTCATTTCAAATCAATAATTCTGAAACTAAAACAACAACAACAACACACAGAACAACAATTGCTATCTACAAATTTCTGCTAAAATTATGGTAGTCGAACGAAAAGAGGTTTAAAAATAATTCTTCCCCAACATTGTTCTGAATATTATTAGCTATCGTTTGTCGTTTGTTTCAACCCGTTAGATATTATGGTTGGCGAGAAATTGACAAAATACTGATATTTTTTTCCCTCCCCATGGAATCCAGTAAACCCGTGCACATCCTTGGGGCCTCTTTAACATGTTTGCAAAAGACCCGAACCCCCTATCTGGAAGTTGCATGATCAAGCTCGAACAGACAGCACAGACATTTCAAAAAATATATAAACTCAATATTTCCTATGGGCATGGGAAATTGCATTAAAAAGGCGAGGAAGGATCAATGATAACCTATGGCGGATTAAGGGGGGGGGGGGGGCTGAACGGGCTAAAGCCGGGGCCCCCGACGGTTTGGGGGCCCCCAAACTTTTTATATTTTATAATAAAAGTGTACAAATGTTTGCACGAACCCTTGGAAGTATACTAAATAAAATAAATTAATAAATATTATCTCCACAATTGGATTTAATTGCCTCCCTTAGAGAACATATTTTAAATTATTGTTTATATTTTTAAAATTTCTTCGTTTAGACAAGCTTCGCTGGCCGTGTGGAGAGATTAATGGCTTTTGAATCCAGCGGTGCCGGGTTCGATTCCTAGTAGGAGAGCTTGAAGTTTTTGTTTTCACTTTCAATTGTAACATACCGGCGAACACTTCAAACAGTTATTTCTTCGTGTTCGATTTTTTTTTCATTATTAATTCTTTAGTTAAGGTCTTATATTAGCTGTTAACAATCATTTTATTTAAAGAGACGCTGGTTGGATAGGGCCCCCGTTTGATTGCAGCCCGGGGCCCCGTGCAGTCTTAATCCGCCCCTGATGATAACATTGACCTTGTTTCTCTACAACGAAACGGTTCCACCTGAATATATGTAGTAGGAGACAATGACTCCCTGAGTGTGTTGCTTATATCCAGTATGAGTCTGTGTTTTGTTGTTTTCACTGCAAAAACCCATATATACACACAGAAATGGTGATAGAAATGTTAAATGTTTCGGTGGGAATCACAGAACATTCGGGTATGACTTGAATCACAGAACATTCGGCTATGACTTGAATCACAGAACATTCGGCTATGACTTGAATCACAGAACATTCGGCTATGACTTGAATCACAGAACATTCGGCTAGGACTTGAATCACAGAACATTCGGCTAGGACTTGAATCACAGAACATTCGGCTATGACTTGAATCAGAGACCATTCGGCTATGACTTGAATCACATACATTCGGCTATGACTATGACTTGAATCACAGAACACTGGCTGTGTTGTTGACGCTCGGCTCGGCATCCTTCCGTCTCGCGAGACGATGGTGCATCACCGTTGGGCTGGGTTGCATTTTCTCGAGTTGCTGTGCAGTCCTATCCTTAAGTGACAGTCTTGAGTCTTTACCACAGTTTTTACACACGAGTTCTGTGCTTCCAAATTTTTTGGCCTTTCTCCTAGCTCTTCTGTCTGCAGTCTGCAGCCTCCTCCATTCTTCGCTCCTCGGCTACTATGACGCCCTCTTTGACAACTGTGCGCCAAGTAGATCGGTCTTCTGCCTTACACTCCCAGTCACTTGTATGTATTTTGGCTGCTTTAATGTCCCTTTGACAGACATCTTTAAATCGCAAGCGTGGGCGACCTGTTTTCCTATTTCCTGAAACAAGTTCACCATATAGGAGGTCGTTCGGGATGCGGCCGGGGCTCATTCTTTTGACATGTCCTAGCCACCTCAGGCGTCTTTCACTAAGAATTGAGAACATGCTTTGGGTATTGGCACACGTTAGGACCTCACTATTAGGCACTTTGTCTTGCCATTTAATACCAAGGATGCGACGCAGGCATCTCAAGTGGAAGCTGTTAAGCTTAAGCTCTTGTGATGTATAAGTGGTGCATGTCTCGCTCCCATATAGTAGTGTTCTGATGACACAGGCACGATAGACGCGCAGTTTGGTTTTCTCCGTTAGCTTGGTGTTTTGCAAGACCCGCTTATTTAGTTTAGCCATTGTAGCAGCTGCCTTGCCAATTCTGCTGTTTATTTCTTCTTCAATGGACAGTGTATTGGAGACCTTGGATCCCAAATAGGTGAAGCTGTATACAACCTCCAAGTTTTCATTATCTATATTTATGGTAGGAGGAGGTCGAGTGTCTTGGGCCATGATGTTTGTCTTTGTGTTGTTGACACGAAGGAAATTTTAAGGCCGTCGTCATTTTCAATCTCCAGCATTGTATCTTCTTCTTTTATCGATATGCTAGATTGGCCTGGTTTGTCGACAGACGGGTCGTGTATCCACTCCTTTCCAATTGGTGGGTGTTTATCGGTTGGAAATCAGCACTTGAATACTTAATTTTTAAAAAAAACAACCCCGTAATAACAACGTTTTGACCATAAATCACTTAAATATATGAGACATAACTAAAAGTATTGATTATGTTCATTATAATATGCAGCGCGTGACATACACCTGTGACATTGGGGGCTGGAGTGAACTCCAGTGACCCGTGGAGGTCAAGTATAGCGTACGGCTTTACATGCTACATAGATATAAACTAAACATTCATTAATTTAATTACGGTACATTCAATCTATCTGAAATTTTGAAACTATGTATCATTAGGTGATTTCCCGCGGACCGGCGGGCTGGACGATGACGAGACAGCAAATTTAATACAAAGGATTTAACAAGAATTGACATGTGATCGTGCACCGACCAAGAGAATGAAAGCGTGGAATCAGTAGCTTAAACAGCCGTAATATTTACCTGAAGGACAGAATGAATTCATAAAGAAGACTGAATACGTCACACAGTTAAGCCAGTTTTGCCACCCGTAACTATGTGCTGTCGGCGGTGATTTTGCATTTAAAGAAACATTTCCGCAATAGTCATCGTACTTCAAAAACTCTGGAGAGAGATTTCCCTCTGAATAACCATGTTATTTTTTTTTTGTTATTGTAAAAAGAATACATCTGTGCTCTGCGTCCATCTCCTCGCAAAGCTTCATAAAGAAGCACGAGTTAAGCCGCGTGCTTTAATGTGGTTAATAACTTTAACGAAATCAATCAATACTCTGTAAAATTCCTGTGACATTTTTTGAGCTTGTCAGCATTTCCCCGTGAATGATGCAGTGCACAGATTCACTCTCGGGGTTCAATCTCCTTAACCCGAGCTGTTAAACCAGACAGCTGACCAGTCATGGCCAGGCAGCTCCACGTGTGCATATGACGACACTAAACGACCATTTTAGTTGGTCCCTGTCGAGAAGGGGTGACCTCTACGTGGTTCGACAGACGAGTAGGGTTGTGGAGCAGACCACGACCTGAAACCGACAAACCCCTGGCTTGGACAGCCGAAGACCGTTGTTAGGTGTTAGGTGCTAGTCATATATGACTACAGTCGCTGTACGGATCTTAGGCAAAGCATTTAGATGTAATGCCGATGATGAAAACCAAAGTACCCGTTGAGGGTCGGGTTACTCCGAAGCGACCTTTCGTCCCCCTCAATTAACTAGCAACGCTGTTGAGCGGTGCCGGTTTTAGGGCCAGAAGCGCCAGTACGGAATAGCAAAAGGTACCGATAGGAAACGCTTTTGGTCGCCAGCTCTAAGGAAACCTTCCGGTGGGGGTTAAGCCCTAGGTAGGTCAGTGATGATCCCACGCTTTGCGGCGATCTAAACCAATGAGACTCGTAAGCTCTGCCGTGGTGGCGCCAGAGTGATACTATGTTGATAGCGAGTCACAGTAGGAAATTCCACACCTCCATCGGGAGGCACACTTTAGTGGGAGGCGTTTTCGACCTAGTGTCCTGGACGCCCAGGCGGCCGCTTGTAGCAGCGACTGTTCCGGGGGGGGGGCTTATCAGTCTTTACGTCCCTTAGGGGGCCGGAGGGCTGAGGGGGTTTTCCGGGAAGCCCCATGAAGAGCGCAGGCTCGGGACTGCTGATTTTCTTCCACATGTAGGATTTTCAGTTGGTCCCATGGGCATCGCTAGGAATTTTTCCTGGGGGAGGGACTAAAAAAATCACGTTTTAATTTAACTGACAGTGTTATACAGGTTTAATTTTTAATTAAATTCAAGTTAAGTATAACATAAGGGCCGAAAAAAGTCTTAGAAATTAATAAGACTCACAAATTAGCGCTGCAATAGCTAAAATAAACATATATTAATGCATTTAATAAATTAAAAACGTAAGATCTCACAAGAAATTAAAATTTTCTATGAAATAATATACGTCTAGAATCTACAGGATTACCAAAGATGGATATCGGATTTTTTTTACAGGCTCAAAAAAAAACAACAACCCACCACCACCAACAACAAAAAAAAAAAAAAAAAAAAAAGGTAGTGTAATTGCGGGATTCCGAAATAACGTTTTAGTAGATTTTGGGGCGTCTCCAGTATCTGAATTATCATTTGCATTGACAACAGTACAAGTTCAACAACCAGACACAACTAAGGCAAATGTTTCTAATTCGATTGTCGCTGAAACCTATTCTTTTCCTAAATTGGACATTGGAAGGTATGTCAGGACACACGACCTTTCAAATGAGTTAAAATTGCAGCTGATTCGTGATTGTTGGACCCCTGATAAAATGTATGAGCTGACAGTGAGGGAAACAGAGTTTTAAGTTTTTATATATGCATAGTTATCAAACTATTCACCGTGGCTTTTATACTCGCAAATGTTAAAAGGTACATTTTGAAAATATTGCGTGTTGTTTCCGAAAAAAAGTAATTTGAGGAGTTCAGTTGGCATTTGTCATCAAATCCTGCACAAAATTAAATAAAGATTTCAACGAAGATCCACCTTGCCACATGCAAAGGACATGACACAAAAGCTCTCACGAAGATGCAAGCAAATTTGTTGTATTATTGAACGCCAAAGCAGTTTATATAGATGAGCATGCAGTTGGACTCATCATTTTGAAGACAAATTCAAGAAAATCGCAACAAACTGGTCCCATCATTTCTACAATCCTTTTTTGCGGCATGCATGATGTAGTATTTAGTGGAAAAGAATCAAAGTCTTGTAATTTTATGACCTGTTAGAGCTTCGTGTTAAATCTGGAGATGAAGTTCGTGGTAATAATTTATCAATTGGTTCTTGTAGTGCCAAGTATATATCGGCAACTACGCAAAACACTATAATTTGTGAGTCTCTCTTGCGTGAAGACATTGTTTATCAAGGAAATAATTCAGTTGCATTTTCTATACTTGTCGACGAGACAAATGACATTTAAGGCATTGAGTAGATGTCACTAGGTGTTATATTCGTCAAAGAACAAAATTGAACAATAATGGTCACAGAAGAATTCCTGGGATTTATTCCAATTGTCGAATTGAGTAGCTAAAGGTTTAACCAACACCATCATTACAAATTCATTAGAATTTGGATTAGATATGACAAAGCTTGTTGGTCAAGGATACTGCGGATGTTCTACATATGCAGGTAAAGAAGGAGTTCAAGCAATAATTAAAACAACAACAACAACAACTACAACAACACCAAAAGCAGCATTTGTACATAAGCAATCATACAGTGACTACATCAGATATGCTCCTGTGATCAAGGTTGGCATAGAAAGTTCACATAATAAATCAAAGAACTCAAGTGAAGAAACTGTGGAGTAATGTTAGTACCCGGCAAAGTAGAAAGATTTTAACCATGTGTGTGTCTGGCTACCAGTTGTAGCCATATGCCCATCTTGAAACTGGGAACCATCTGCCCAGATATGAGAAATAACCGTGTGTGTCTGGCTACCAGTTGTAACCATATACCCATCTTAAAACCTGGAACCATCTGCCCGGATGTGAGAAATAACCGTGTGTGTGTCCAGCTACAAGATGTTACATTTTGTCCGGTCATTTATTTGATGCTGTTTTATGTACACATGTTTCATTTAGTCAATGATGTCATCAACAACAATTTTGGTTTTAATTTACGGTCGAGCGATTGTTCGATATTCATAAGGTTGAGGATATATCAAAATCTGTGGGTGTGTGTGTGG
>MUZC01000034.1:1313163-1326263 GCA_002072015.1 Radix auricularia | reverse complement strand
CCATGGTTCAAACTATCAACAAGCTTTGAGTTATTTCTACATGAAAATCTCTTACGTCATCGCGTAATTAAAACAGCTAGATAACCAGCGAACTTCAGTATACATTAGTAACTGTTAAAGTTCAAGATTCATATTCGAGCATAAGAAATCAAAGAGACGAGAATTTAATTGACGAGCTTGATAAAATTAAAAACCATTATGGCCAGATCAGAAATATATTTAATTCTGCGTTAATTCTTTTACTTGCTAGTCTATCTCGATTAATCCTACAGTGGGTAAATTTCATGCTTCTCTCACGGACAACCTGGCAAATCTTCGCGGACCACTAGTGGTCCGTGGACCACAGGGTGAGAACCACTGCTTTAAGCCACTCCTTTTTCTTGTCTTGGTAATTTTGGTTGCTTTTAGTGTCGTCTCTGGTAGCTCTATTAAAAGAATCGTATTGGTCTCTTACTGCTCACTACCATCAACTCACAGTTGTTTAAATTAAAAAAAAAAAACAACACATCAGCAATCCTACATTAGGATTTGTCATTTATTTATGAGTAGAATGGCGCCCCTTAACGCTCAATGGGGGCGCCTAAATCATGTTTAACAACTGTTTTGTAATAAAGATATGTTCGGAGCTCCAATATTCAATCTTGCAAACGTATTTGGGATACATTAGTTTACATTAAAATGAAATTAAATAATGAGTTTTAATACTCATTTTGGCGTCCCCTAACGTGGCGCCCGGGGGCATTCGCCCCCCTGCCCCCCCCTCGCTACGCCACTGCCAAACTATAGGGATCCGGCTAAAAGTAAAAAAGAACATATCCGGCCACCCCCTAATTGCAACGATTGAATCATAAAATGCTCTTGTAGACAGTCATAATGGCTATGATCAGTGATTTTGAAAGTCATCAAACAAAATCAAATTCGTTGTCTTGTTGAAATAATATAGATATTTTTAATTTATTTTATTACCTTTAGATATTTTTATTACCTGTAGATATTTTTTAACGCCGAAAATTCTTAAGGTAGGTATGCATCTAAGATTTATCATATTATTTCATATCTATTTGTTTGTGGACTAGTTATCAAAATTAATTTTCTGCGGAGTGAAAGAAAAAAATCACATGCACACACAGTGAGACAGAGAGACAGGTAGACAGATAGATAGATAGATAGATAGATAGATAGATAGATAGATAGATAGATAGATAGATAGATAGATAGATAGATAGATAGATAGATAGATAGAAGGAAAGGGGTGAGAAAGAGAGAGAGGGGAGGGTAAAAGATGACATGAATCAAATCATGGTGTCGAATTCGGAGAGGGGAGGGCAAGGCGAATGGGTCACGTGTTACGGCCACAGGAAAAGTGTTAAAAGCCTTGACACGCTCTCCAATTTTAAGAGATCATGAATGTAGCTCTCTGGACCATTCCTTTTATGGAAAAACAAAACCGACACGTCCTTACCTTAAAACATTTGTTAATATTTTTTTTTTTTTTAAATATGGTATTGCACTTTTGGTTCGGCCAATCATCTTTGACGAAACTGACACAAATTGTTCTACAGGAAACGAGTCCCGATATCATGTATGGACATTTGATGAAGCAACTGGCCAAACCTTTCTTTCCCTACTGAAGTGAGACCTTTATAGAACGGAGTGACCTTGGTCACTTCTAAAGGGAAATCATCAGTGAGACCTCAGTGAAATTACTAGTGAATTAACAAGTGAAACTATTAGTAAAATCGCTAGTGAAATTTCTATTGAAATTACTAGTGAAACAACACGTGAATTTTTTAGTGAAATGACAGGTGAAACTAACAGTGAAACCACCAGTGAAAACACCGGCTGACTTGAAGAGATTTTAGGGATTAGTCAACTTAAACCGCTGGGTGGGAATTGATTATGCGGATGGGTTGGGTAAATGAAATGAAACTGAAATTGAGAAATTATTAATAAAGAATACTCCGCCCCCTTTTTATGTACATTTATATGACGGTCTATATGTATTACAACACCCATACTTCCAAGATTTTATACATTTATATTAGGGCTGGTACTGATTAATTTTGTGTTCGATTAATCTGGAAAAATAATAGATTAATTTCGATTACTTATATTTTGTAAAGTGCATATTTAGATCACGATAAGTCACGAATTATTATTTTGCAAAATCTGTTAAGGCGCAGTAAATCTATGGCTCCCAAATTTTGTGACGTACGTAACACACCAAATTCGTTCTACTATGCAAGAAATGAGGAAGGCAAACATTTTTGTTTACGCATGCTCGTCCAAATAAATAATAGTAATAGGAGGGAAAAGTTTATAGCAAAAAAAAGTATACAATAATTCACAAATAAAAAAAAAGAATTTTAATCGATCAAATTTATTTTGTTCAATTAATTTTTAAAACGATTAATCTATTAATTAATCGTTTAATTCCACAAACTGATTTATATAATGCACAAGCGAGCTAAAAGAACAAATTCTGCCCCCGTACAACCCCACTGGACTCAATCTGCAACAAAGTCTGCTCCCCAGAATAGGCCTCCCGAGTGACAGCAAGAATTGCAGGACCTGTCAACCTCAAGGGGCGTGATACCTAACTTTGTATGAGACTATGGAGCCACTGAATGACTTGGCATTTTAGAAGTACGCAGAGTGAGTTTTCTTTATATACATTTTGGGGTAGAGATTATTCGTGTACTATTTTGTGTTAGGTCGAAACTTTCAAAAATCAATAGTTATTTCAAAGTCTAAATCACTTTATATCATAATTGTTCCTGGCGCATTCTTGGATATAAACCAGTGCTTTTTTTTCAACTGAGTTCCCATGCCTTTTTTGACCAGATTCGTGTATATTTATATAAATAGTCGGCATTTTACTAAAAACTCTAGAAGCTGTTTTAAAGCCCAATACGGTACCAGTATTATAATACAGTAGAATAATTTTTCCACATAAACTATATAGTCAGGTCGGTTTTTATTATAAACAAACTCTTTGAGTCTCTCATTTTCTTATAAAAACTTTTATTTCTTTAAATATCTGTACTCTGTACAATAACATTTAATTTGTGTTCAGTTAAAAAATTCAATTATAGACTATTATAATTATAGTATTTTCTGACATAAGTTAAAAAAAACAGATGTGAAATGAGTTCCCAAACATTTTTCGCTTGAAAAAAAGCTCTGGTATGAACTATAAAAGCACCAAAACAGATTGTTATCAGGGGACTCCTGTATCAGTGTTTTTTTTTTTTAAAATTACTATTACTATTATTATTTTTTATATTTTTTTTATTATTATTATTTTATTTTTTGTTGTAAATGATAATTTTATTTCTTGTAAATAGATGTGTGTGAAACGTTTGGAATTAAATATAGAGCAATTAAATAACATGTAAGGTTCAACAAGTTGTCCGAGTCAATCGTGTACAAAAGAACATAACCTTTAGACCATCATGCCCTTTAACGACTGGTTATCTTATGGTTTTAAAAACCTGGCATAATCAATGTCGCGTACATAATATGTATGAGCTTTTTACATTAATTTTCTTCCAATGATATCTGGTGACCTCCACGTACACAAAGGTCAAACTCATTTAAAACGGTTTCGATGGCGTTTGAGAGATATGACGTCTAGACTTTAGCCTTAGGGGCCATCCATAAATAACGTCACGCACCTAGGGGGAAGGGGAGGGGGTCCACACATTTGTGACGATGTGTGACGAGGGGGAGGGGGTCAACACAGTTGTGACGATGTGTGACGAGGGGGAGGGGGTCCACACAGTTGTGACGATGTGTGACGAGGGGGAGGGGG
Organism: Radix auricularia; assembly: GCA_002072015.1. NCBI lineage: Eukaryota > Metazoa > Mollusca > Gastropoda > Lymnaeidae > Radix > Radix auricularia. The sequence goes on along the minus strand of MUZC01000034.1, from coordinate 1,322,449 downwards.
TCCACACAGTTGTGACGATGTGTGACAAGGGGGAGGGGGTGTTTGAGAAATACGACGTAACATCAAACTTTAAATAAAAGTTCCACTTAAATATTTGATTTCTTACAATTTATTTTATGACGTTTTACATGGCTTCACATGCGTTACGATATTAGAGTTGCAACCATACTTTACATTATAGACTACATATATACTTATAGGACAACTAAAGTCATTTGAAACACGCTTTTTTTCAAATAGAAAATAAGGCTTTTACGGGGAGGCGGTCAAAACATTGTGACGTCATATTGGAAAAAAAAGGAGGGAAGTCTAAGTTTTTGTGACGACGCGTGACGAGAGGGGAGGGGGAGTGAAAAATCAGCCAAAATCGCGTGTAGCCATTTATGGACGGCCCCTTACACTTATATACTAACAATAATAATAAAAAAGGTTTTTAAAAATATTTTTAAAAATACAACTTTCTGCGGTCACCGTCATAATTAAACTAAGACTTTTGAGATGTTCTTTCCAACTACAGTAAATCGTTTATACCGGTAAGCATGTAGGTTGCTATGATTTGTAGGCTGCGTGTCATTGCTGAAACGGAAGTTTATTAATTACATTGAACCCCTGTGTCTCCAGTTCCACAAACACGGATAGACGCCGCTAGGCGGCCATTGGTCCAAAGGAAATCACGTGGAACTCTCGCGCGGGAAACATTCTTAGAGGATGTTATAATAATATAAAGTTATAAAGAATTTCTTTTAAAAAAAACAACACATTTATTTGAAGGGACACCATGCGCCACTCCTCTGGGTGACATCGACCCTAGAGACACCTCTGTAAGGTAGTGCTTTTCGATATTCATATCTGGTATACAGGTTTTTAAACAAAAGTTATTATTATTATTATTATTTAGAGAGCAAGACTTATTGTTCAATCGATCTTCAAAAATCTTATTTTAAATTTCGAACGCCATTTTAGTCTAAACTTGAATGGATTGTTAAAGGCTCATTTTTTTTAAAAACACAAATAATTTGTGACTTAAAATCGCTTGATCTCTTCCAGAATTTCCCCTCACAATCAAGTCCCTATAATTCCCGACAGGTACTCGCATGACATTGTTGTAGACAAGGCGTTACAAGGGTGAAGTATCGGTGCTCAGTGGCGGCACCGGAAGGAAACCTGACAACGAGGAAGCTCTCCTGTCTGGCCATCATGTTATCGAATATCTGGGATGCTCACTCCGACGAATCATCTTTACTTCCGCTGGAGCAATGATCAAAATACGACAGGGTATCGAGGGCTTTCTGTGGAGCCTTGACGTCAACGTAATTGGAGATGATTAGATTTTTTTAAACGGGTAATTTAAATTTCGAGAGATAAAGATTGTTTAATTTCTAATCCTTGCGTAAGCAAGTGCTACCAGAGCCAACTGAGTTTATCAGATGAGCTGTAATGTATTTTTTGTTGTTGTTTATATTTGAGGATGCACAGATGTAACCAACATTTAATGGAAACATTGCCATTGAAGGACTTCTTATTGATGTAATACTTATTTGTACCTGTAGAATTATCGATAGGATAAATGAAATGTTTGCGATGCCGATTACGTAATTTAAATATTACCACAAAACGATCTGATAATTGAAGTAGAGTATGTCACTGAAATACTAGCTATGCTGACCATTTATTAGAATTTATTTTTAACTTGTTTATGGTATTTTATTGTTTCTGATGAGAAGGATGTTTGACCTACTGACCGGATGTGGGTTCTTTGTGATTTGATAACAAAAATTAGAAAATGGTTGATTTCAAAGCCCATCAAATATTTATCGTTCTGATCCCTCAAAATGCTTTATTTTGATTGATAAGGCTATCAAATAAAGTAATTCTTAAGCTCGTTAAATAGCTAATTTCTCACGCCAATCTGAGATTTAGTTTTCAAGATTGTCTTTAGCTATTTTACATTACGTATTTGATTCTTGAACCTTGAAAAATGGGTTTTGAAGAAGAAAACAACTAGTGGTAATGAAGTCTTCGAGCGAACTTTTCTAGTTGTCAGAAATATCAGGTCTAGTGCGTTTATATAATAAAGATAAACATTTCCAGAGAATGCTGATCTCCAATAACAAAAAGTATGTTCCAAACGTCGGCTTCGAAGCACAGCTGAGCTGCCAAAGTTCCCGTAGAATTGCTGGTAGACCCAGTAATGTCATTAGAGCGTCTTGAGCTCACAGCCAACACGAGATGGCTTCATTCTCATAATACGATTGTTAGAACATTTACTCCGCGATACCCACGAGTCTTGGCATTTTTACCATTTTCACCAGAGAAGGAGAAAACACAACCAGAATGAGGGAGAGAGAGAGAGAGAGAGAGAGAGAGAGAGAGAGAGAAAGAGAGAGAGAGAGACAAAGAAAGAAAGAAAGATAACACAGAGTAATAGAGAGAGATTATGATATAATCACACAATGATTTTTGGTTTGAAACTAATCGAGACATCAATAAAAGTCAAGGCCGTGTTGCTGGGTGCCCAGGTGGCCCTTTCAGAGGAAACCACCCCGCGGTGTGTGTGTGTGTGTGTGCGTGCGTGCGTGCGTGCGTGTGTGTGTGTGTGTGTGTGTGTGAGTGTGTGTGTGTGGGGGGGGGAGGGGCCTCTTGCTATTAGTTCTCCTGGAGGCTCAATTGCTGGGAGAGTCTCACGGGAAGACCTATTAAGAGCACAATGCTCAGAGCTGCTGCTGATACCATTCCACAATTACGATATAGAATGAAAGTCCACCCCAGCCCCATACACTTGCGATGAAACATAATGATTTTATTCTAATTTTCAATATTAACATTATTTTTTTGTTCAGCAATGTATATCTACGACTTGTCAGTGGCCTCGGTGATGATACAAAACGTTGTAGCAGAGAAGAAACACAAGCCCCCAGCGGCATTCGTTTGCATTATTTAGTTTGAAACTCGTTGCGTGGTCCCTGCACATTGTCGTATCTCATTAAGCCGTGTCAATAGAACCGATCTCGTTTAGTCAGTTGTCGTGGCTGCTGTTGTTTTTCAAATCTATTTTCCCGTATAACTCGGTCTAAACGACCTCTGATATTTTTTTAATGGATATCCTCAAAGACAAGCTAGATTTTCTAAATGGAATGGGAAATAAATGTGCATTTTCATGTCATTTTTTATGGTAACCAGGGCCGGCTTTAGGCATAGGCAAACAACCACCTAGGCCCTAGGGCCTCCGATAAGTCTTATCATCAGTGGGGGCCACGCACAAGAATCTTTCCATATTTTAAAAATAATTGCCTAATACATTTAAGGCCACCTAATTGACTTCGACTCGGGCCTCCAATGCCCTTAAACCGGCCCTGTGGTAACCATGGAAACTGGTTAAATGTTGAGCTATAAGAAACTTTACTGGACGCCATCTGAACTCTGACCCGTTTCTTCACATGGTCAATGAGTTATACAGAATTCGCTCACATGGTCAATGAGTTATACAGAAGTCGCTCACATGGTCAATGAGTTATACAGAAGCCGCTCACCGACGGTTGAGTTCCAGGTCAGAGATAAAATTGATCTTTCTTGGAAACTTGTCTGCATTATATTTCCCCTTCTTGAATGTTTTTTTTTTAGAAAACGTTCTGTCTTTTTTAAACATTCCAATGCAAATTAAATTCAACTCTTTTTAAAAATTTTAATTCCTAATTGAAAGCTAAATAAATGATCGGTCGTAAACTATCTATATGGAACATTGTAAAGATATTGGGAAAAAAATAAAGCCATAAAAAAATCATGATATCATTTAGACTTCTATAATGTGGTCCGACAACACTAAATAAAAATCAAGGGAATAAGTAAGTGCACGATCAAATAGAGATAAAAAGTTCATGAATATTTCATCACTTCACTTGGAGAACTGCGCAGTTTCCCTGCTGGTTAAGATGTTATCAAGCCTCAGTGCTTTTTTTTCTGGCGGAACGCACCGGAACGGCGTTCCGGCACCTTTTTCCACAGACTTTTTAAACAGAATTTTGCTTTAAAAAATGAGTGGCTGTGGTTTCAAGACAAAAAACTTGGCTGCACAGTCTGCAGACATGTGGGATCGCTTAGCGTGGAGGCCAAGATGGGCATGAAAATATCAACAGAATGGAGTAATGGTGAAATAACTTGTTATGGCGACGATAGAAAGAAACAACTAACGTCACTGCGGAAATTTTTTTTCGTTCATAAAGAATCTGCTGGGCATCAAGCGGCTTTAAATTTTAAAGATAAAAAAAGAAGCTGAAAAAGATACCCTTGGCAATGCTGTTTTAAAGTTTTTAAAACGTGACAAACTTGTCACAGAAAAGGTCTTTCGCACTACATATAAAGTTGCAAAAGCTAATCAATCGTTTAATAACTTTGAAATGGAAGTTTATTTACAAGAACTGAACGGAGATGACATGGGTTGCATTCTGCATTCTACAAATGCGTGCATCAATATTGTGAATCATATAAGCACCAAAATGAGGAAAAAGATGACAAAAGAAATCGTTCGCTGTAAAAATAAGATTTCATTTATGATCGACGAATCTACCACGTTGAGTCAAAAATCAACACTTATAGTGTATATTCGGAGTTGCGTAGAAGTGGGCACGGGAATGAGTGAACCAATCAATTTATTTCTAGACTTAGTGGAGCTTGAAAATGTTACGGTCAAGGGAATTTTTTATGCATTACTCGAATGTCTCACGTTTCATGGAATAACAGAAGAATACCTGAAAGACTATTTAATTTAGTTTCTGTAACATGCGACGGCGCATCTGTAATGTTCGGATGCAAAAGAAGAGTTAAGAAGTTACTTACCGATAAATTTCCATCTGTGATAGTGTGGCATTGTGCTAATCATAGACTCGAATTGTCAGTAGCTGATACTGTAAAGGGGATTTCAGGAATCAAAAGATTTAAATCTTTTCTGGATAAGCTTTACGTCCTGTATCATGATTCGCTCAAAACAGCAGAGAGTTGCATTCTTGTGCTGAAATACTGGAAGTTGAGCTGTTGAAAATTGGACGAGTTTTAAGCACGCGATGGGTATCATCTAGTTTTCGATCGGTGTTTGCAGTGTGGAATAATTATGCAGCGCTGGTGAAGCATTTTGAAGAAGCGACAAATGATCCAACAAGAAGGGCAAGCGATAAGTGCACTTATGAAGGCCTGAAGAAGAAAATTACATCTACAGAATTTATAATGGATCTAGGATTAATGTGCGATGCTCTTCGGGAATTATCTGAGTTGAGCTTGGATCTACAGGAGCGCAACATAGATCTATACAAGGCGAATCAAAAAATAAAAGCACTTGTACAAGTCTTTGAGGAAAGAAGTCAAAATGCAGGCTCATATTATAAAACTGCAACAGCTGCCGCCGAGAATCTCAGCTTTCATGGAGTTATATTACACACAAAAAACTCACCTAATGATCCTCCTATTGATCCTAACGCCTTTTACAAAAAACTAGAGAAATCAATTGAGAACAGATTGCTTACTAAAGGAGATGCCGAATTAGCTCAGTGGGCTCGCATATTAGATCAAAAACAGTGGTAAGAAAACGTTACCAACAAGATAACATTTGGAGAAACGGAAATTAGAAAATTTTCCAACAGTCTACAACTAAATGAAAGAGAAATGATTCGTGGATTCCGTGAATACCTTATGGAAAAGACCAATCCAGAAACACTGCTTCCGTTGATTCGTGCTATACATACTATTTCTATTTCTTCTAGTGAGTGCGAGAGAGGATTTTCGCAGATGAATCTTATATTTCTTCTAGTGAGTGCGAAAGAGGATTTTCGCAGATGAATCTTATAATCACCCTAACCATGGCTTCTTTGATGACAAAAACAGTTTCGTCACTGTTATTCATCAGATTGGTGGGTCCACCTCTCACATTTTTAGATCCTTCAAAGTACGTTGATTCGTGGTTACTTCGAGGAAGACATTCAGCTGTAGACAGTCAAAGCAGGAAAAGAGATCGAGATGATTTGTCAGATGAAAACATGCGAAAACTGTGGAACTTGCTGTAAAACCTCAAAGGTTGTCTTTTTAGTAGATTAGCCTACATAGTTAATAAAACTTAACAGTTTAAACCTTGTAATTTTTTTTCTTTGATATAATCTAAAATTGTATGTTTACTACACTCATTTCAGTGTTATTTCTTTATGACAAAACGGACATAAATGTGCGTTCCGGAACCTTTTTCTTCAGAAAAAAAGCACTGTCAAGACTTGATGGAGTATTAATGAGTTGAAGGTAGCCTAATGATGGGAAATGAGTAGCAGCAACAGAAGATTTACAAGGTCAAGTGCTGTAATTTAAAAAAATGATAATCTGAAATGCAGAAGAAACATGGTGACCATCGTCCATCAATTCAAGCCAGGCTGATGATCTTATACCCAGTTAGGGCAAGGTGATAAAATTGAACCCTGTCAACACACGGTTATAATCTTACATCCATTCAACACACGGATATTATCTTATATCTAGTCAAGACCCGGTTATAATTATAATCTTACTTCCAATTAACACACGGTTATAATCTTACATCCATTCAACACACGGATATAATCTTATATCTAGTCAAGACACGGTTATAATTATAATCTTACTTCCATTTTACACACGGTTATAATCCTACACCCAGTTAAGGCACAGTAATAAGTTATAAGATTACATCCAATCTTTCAATTTGATGAGCCTTACAAGGATCGACTCGGTTACAATTACAACGCTAGTAGCAGAGAAGAACTCACAATGAAACAAGTGGGAGAACGGTTCAATCATCATTCAAGGAGGAGACATGAAAAGAAAGACAGGCCAACTCTGCTGCTTAAAGGTCAGCCCGTGATTGAGATGTAATGACTGCCTGTTAAACAAAAAAGTAGCCACAGATGAAAAACGTGTTTTTTTTGTCTCTATTCTTCTGCTCTACTACTTTAACGCAACATCTTCATCCACAATACATGCTCAATCGTCAATAGTACAACATATTTGGTTCAAATAACAAAAAACCTTCAAATTCTTTAAATGTATTATTTTCTCGAAGCACCTTTAAGAGATGCTAACTTAGTTTTAATGTTTGTCTCTTTGTTCCAAGGACCTCGACCTAAGTGAGACAGAGGATCTGATCTAATTTTAAAATAGTATTTGAACTGAGCTAAATGATTGATTAACTTAAATGTACTTGTTTAATGTAATTATTGACCACATTGTCTTTAAGCATTGACCTGAATGAACAGCACTTTTATAGGTGTCAGTGTTGACAAACAGTCCACGGAGGTTAAATCAATAACTTTGGTCTTAGTGCTCTAAGAGCTGTTACACAGGAGAAGACTAGGTGCATATTGTAGACATCTAGTTAAGGGCTACATTACATCATACTGATGTCATACACAGAACACTAGGAGAATATTGAGACATATTACATCACATTGATGTTATACACAGAACACTAGGAGAATATTGAGACACATTACATCACACTGATGTTATACACAGAACACTAGGAGAATATTGAGACATTTTACATCACACTGATGTTATACACAGAACACTCGGAGAATATTGAGACACATTACATCACATTGATGTTATACACAGAACACTAGGAGAATATTGAGACACATTACATCACACTGATGTTATACACAAAACACTATGAGAATATTGAGACACATAACGTCATACTGATGTTATACACACAACACTAGGAGAATATTGAGACACATTACATCACACTGATGTTATACACAGAACACTAGGAGAATATTGAGACACATTACATCACACTGATGTTAATAACAGACTACTTGCATATTGTAGACATATAGTTTAGGATTACATTACAAAATACACATACCTTAAGACACATGCTATGACGACACGACTTCTTACACAGATCCCGGGGGAACTTATCATGAGAGCATACATCTTTAATGCCCATAAACAGAGCACATAAATAAGTAGGATCCATAAAATGAGCGCATAAATGATTAGGGCACATACTATGGTCGCATATATCTTTAGGGTACATGACCGAAAACAAGAAATTTAACACATCTAATGTAGACGCGTAACATTTGGTTAAAAACATGACAACAAAAAACACATTTTCAAAATGAGCTGATTACATAAGAATAAGAAAAATAACTTATTACATGTTATATTTCATGTAATAATGAATAGCAAATTGCATGTAGAAACCTAACCAGATAAATCATGACAATGGAAATTGCACGTGAAAACCTAACGGAATAAATCATTACATGGCATTATGGCAAATAGCATGTAGACACAAAATGAGGAATCGTTACACGAAAGACACGATTTTTAAACAGAATGTGCATCATAATGAAATGTAACATCAATATTGAAAAATGAGCAGTAACTTAAAAACATCGAAATCAAAGACCACAACATAAGCAACAATTGTTTTAATTATTTTTTTTACCTGATAGCAAGGATCCTATGTCACAATATATCTGTAAAGATATTTATAAATCCAGGATCAAATTTATGTAATGAACATTCTTTATCTCATGAACAACACACAAAAAAGCGTATGAACTTATTTTTTTTAAAATCCCGATCAGAAATGCTACGTCATATCCTGTGTTAAGATCAGGTTCTATACATATCAGCCACTCATTCACAACGAGCTACAAGAATACTGGATATGATTCCGTGCATCGCGTGGATCCATTTCTTCGAATTGCTAGACATACGTACACAAGGCCCAGTGCCTCCCTTAACATCCCAGCAGAGCTCAGCAAGAGAGACTGAACGTAGCGTATGTTAATCCTTGAATGATCGGGCTGAGAACTGACCAAGATTTCTCTCCCCTTCGTCTGCCCCCTGACACTGTATTTTGCCCACACATCAAAATAAGAGTGATAGGAGGTTGTTGTCTCGTGGTGAACAAGGTGTGTGGGTATGTTGGGTTGAGTGTGTGGCTTGGGTGGGGTGTGGGGTTGGGTGTATGGAACAAGGTGTGTGGATACGTTGGGTGGAGTGTGGGGTTGGGTGTGTGAACAAGGTGTGTGGATATGTTGGGTGGAGTGGTTGGGTGGAGTGTGTGGTTAGGTGGAGTGTGGGGTTGGGTGGAGTGTGGGCTTGGGTGGAGTGTGGGGTTGGGTGCATGGAACAAGGTGTGTGGATATGTTGGGTGGAGTGTGGGGTTGGGTGGAGTGTGGGGTTGGGTGGAGTGTGGGGTTGGTTGGAGTGTGGGGTTTGGTGCGTGGAACAAGGTGTGTTGATATGCTGG
>MUZC01000034.1:1301288-1312766 GCA_002072015.1 Radix auricularia | reverse complement strand
GTTGGGTGGAGTGTGGGGTTGGGTGGAGTGTGGGGTTGGGTGCGTGGAACAAGGTGGGTGGATATGTTGGGTGGAGTGTGGGGTTGGGTGGAGTGTGGGGTTAAGTGGAGTGTGGGGTTGGGTGGAGTGTGGGGTTGGTTGGAGTGTGGGGTTTGGTGCGTGGAACAAGGTGTGTTGATATGTTGGGTGGAATGTGGGGTTGGGTGCATGGAACAAGGTGTGTGGATATATTGGGCAGCTTGGGTGGAGTGTGGGGTTAGGTGGAGTGTGGGGTTGGGTGGAGTGTGGGGTTGGTTGGAGTGTGGGGTTTGGTGCGTGGAACAAGGTGTGTTGATATGCTGGGTGGAATGTGGGGTTGGGTGCACGGAACAAGGTGTGTGGATATGTTGGGTGGCGTGTGGGGTTGGGTGCATGGAACAAGGTGTGTGGATATGTTGGGTGGAGTGTGCGGTTGGGTGCATGGAACAAGGTGTGTGGATATGTTGGGTGGAGTGTGGGGTTGGGTGCATGGAACAAGGTGTGTGGATATGTTGAGTGGAGTGTGGGGTTGGGTGCGTGGAACAAGGTGTGTGGATATGTTGGGTGGAGTGAGTGGCTTGGGTGGAGTGTGGGGTTGGGTGGAGTGTGTGGCTTGGGTGGAGTGAGTGGCTTGGGTGGAGTGTGGGGTTGGGTTGAGTGTGGGGTTGGGTGCATGGAACAAGGTGTGTGGATATGTTGGGTGGAGTGTGGGGTTGGGTGGAGTGTGGGGTTGGGTGAAGTGTGGGGTTGGGTGCATGGAACAAGGTGTGTGGATATGTTGGGTGGAATGTGGGGGGGTGCGTGGAACAAGGTGTGTGGATATGTTGGGTGGAGTGAGTGGCTTGGGTTGAGTGTGGGGTTGGTTGCATGGAACAAGGTGTGTGGATATGTTGGGTGTAGTGAGTGGCTTGGTGGAGTGTGGGGTTGGGTGGAGTATGGGGTAGGGTGCATAGAACAAGGTGTGTGGATATGTTGGGTGGAATGTGGGGGGGGGTTGCGTGGAACAAGGTGTGTGGATATGTTGGGTGGAGTGAGTGGCTTGGGTTGAGTGTGGGGTTGGTTGCATGGAACAAGGTGTGTGGATATGTTGGGTGTAGTGAGTGGCTTGGGTGGAGTGTGGGGTTGGGTGCATGGAACAAGTTGTGTTGATATGTTGGGTGGAGTGTGGGGTTGGGTGCATGGAACAAGGTGTGTGGATATGTTGGGTGGAGTGAGTGGCTTGGGAGGAATGGTGGTGGGTGCGTGGAACAAGGTGTGTGGATATGTTGAGGGCTTGAGTGGATCGGGGGCTGGATGCGTGGAACAAGGTGTGTGGATATGTTTGGTGGCTTGGGTGCTGAGTAATGGAACAAGATGTGTAGATATAGTTGAAGGGTTGTGGTTGCATGATAGAAGGTGTAGGTATATGTTAGATGTTTGTGTCGGGGATTGGTGGAACAATGTGTGTTAAGAAACTTGACCACTCCGAAGAGAATGTCCTTTAAGGTAGTCTGATGATTTTTATTCCAAGGAAAAAGAAACAATCAAAAACAAAACGAAAAAAACACACACGATCTCGATCAGTAATCGTTTCCATCACTTGGTTTCTGATATGTTAGCAATTCTGTTCTAGGCGATCTTTGTTGCAGACTATATAGCTGTAGGCTATTATGTATACAAAATTATCATATACTTAATTAAGAATGATGACCCGTTAAAACGGCCCCAGACAAGATGGCTACGGACAAAGCGGCCCCGACATAACGGCCCCGACATAACGAACCAACATAACGGCCCCGACATAACGACGCCGACATAACGACGCCGACATAACGGCCCCGACATAACGGCACCGACATAACGGCACCGACATAACGGCCCCGACAATATGGCACCAACATAACGGCACCGACATAACGGCGCCGACATAACGGCACCGACATAACGGCCCCGACATAACAGCCCCGACATAACGGCCCCGACATAACGACGCCGACATAACGACCCCGACATAACGACGCTGACATAACGGCCCCGACATAACGGCCCTGACATTATAGCCCCGACATAACGGCCCCGACATAACGGCCCCGACATAACGGCCCCGACATAATGACGCCGACATAACGGCCCCACATAACGGCCCCGACATAACGACCCCGACATAACAACCCCGATGAAAACGGCCCCAGACAAAGTGTTTACATTTTTAAACAAAAAATTGACACTTTTTTTTACTTACATTTCAAGCTTTTGACAACTTTTTTACCCTTAAATAAAGTGGCAAGATTGTAAAATTATTTCTTGTGATGTTATTATATTATTTCTTGTCAACAAACAACTGTGACTTGGTACCATATGGAGTAAAGGTTATTAAATTCATTTGTGTGACGTCATTATTAGTGTTTCTTGTGAGCTAAAACTGAAAAGTAATCGGTGAGTAAACAAAAAATAATAATTTATGGAGCTTTTACTCTTAGTCCATCTATTAGTCCAGGGCCGTTTTGTTGCGGCTGTTAAGTCGTGGCCCATTTGTCGTGGCCGTTTTGTCCGGGGTCGTTTTGTCCGGGGCCGTTTTGTCGGTGTATTTAAAAAGTTCAGAAAGAAACACCCCCACACACAAACAACAACATGAAATGAACACGTAAAGGTAAGAAACCTTCTCGGGAAACTATAGAAATAAAATCCAAGCGCATAGAAATGGAACAAAATATTTGCCGAATGTTTGATTGTAAGGAAACAAAAGGTAAAAAAAAAAAGATGTTTGGTAACAGCTCCAGGGAATGGAGACAAGATTGAACGAGTAAAAGTAAACTGCACTTCAGGTTAGCACATTTTCTTCTATCATAGCCCATGACCGAACCATCTCTCTCTCCTTCTATCTCTCTCTCTCCTTCTCTCTCTCTCCTTCTCTCTCTCTCTCTCTCTCTCTCCTTCTCTCTCTCTTTTCGGCCAACGAAACCCACCAAACTTCCTTTGTATAATCCCGCTCCACAAAACCCTTCATTAAATCAGCATCTTTTCTTCTATAACAAATCTGCCCTAAATGTCCTCATCTTCCTATAGCAGTTATTATCTCCTCCTTAATTTCTTTCAGACCTCCGCCTCCTCCCCCCTCCGACATCCCCCCCCCCCACTAACCAGCGATGCTCCCACCTAGTGGCATGAGCACTTAATGACGTCATCGTTTTTATTTCCTTGCACCGTCTCGCATCTCGACGTGAGCTGGACGTGAACTGACGAGAGTAGAAGGACCCGGCCACCTTCCCCCTTCCTGGTACACGGGAGGCCTTTGGGGCGCGATCGCCTGCCTTAGGGACTGTTGGGGAGAGATCAATGATGTCTGTCCGTCGGTCGGTCCGCCACTGTGTCGTCACACGGGAGTGACAGAGAGAAATTCAAACGCAATCAACTGGACACATAAAGGGGAGGAGCTTAGATATGGTCGGGCGACGCTCGGCTTCCGATCTTATGGAAAGTGAGTGAGTGACAGAGGAAGTGAGTGAGAGAATGAAAGAGAGAGACAGACAGACAGAGAGAGACAGAGAGAGAGAACAGAGAAGAGGATGGAGTACGGAAAAAGAAGGTAAGAATGAAGCCGGAAGTAAAACCTGGAGCGACCAAGAGTATGCGCAAACATCTGAAATATCTGAAATATCTGAAATACGGATCCACAAACTTAAGACATATGGTTATGTAAGGCATTTAGATACATAAAAAAGTTAGATATGAAAGACATATGGAAATTTGAGCCAGATGGATATGTAAGACATATGGATAGTTCAGGCTTATTGATAGGCCAGACAGATGAATAGTTCAGAAAGATAAATAGGTCAGACAGATGGATAGGCCAGACAGATGAATAGGTCAGACAGATGAATAGGTCAGACTGATAAATAGGTCAGACAGATGAATAGGTCAGACAGATGGATAGGTCAGACAGATGAATACGTCAGACTGATAAATAGGTCAGACAGATGAATAGGTCAGACAGATGGATAGGTCAGACAGATGGATAGACCAGACTGATAAATAGGTCAGACTGATAAATAGGTCAGACAGATGAATAGGTCAGACAGATCAATAGGTCTGACAGATGGATAGGTTAGACAGATGAATAGGTCAGACAGATGAATAGGTCAGACTGATAAATAGGTCAGACAGATGAATAGATCAGACTGATGGATAGGTCAGACAGATGAATAGGTCAGACTGATGAATAGGTCAGACAGATGGATATGTCAGACAGATAAATAGGTCAGACAGATGGATAGGTCAGACAGATGGATAGACCAAACTGATAAATAGGTCAGACTGATAAATAGGTCACACAGATGGATAGGTCAGACAGATGAATAGGTCAGACAGATGGATAGGTTAGACAGATGAATAGGACAGACAGATGAATAGGTCAGAAAGATAAATAGGCCAGACAGATGGATAGGCCAGACAGATGAATAGGTCAGACTGATAAATAGGTCAGACAGATGAATAGGTCAGACTGATGGATAGGTCAGACAGATAAATAAGTCAGACAGATGGATAGGTCAGACAGATAAATAGGTCAGACAGATGGATAGGTCAGACAGATGAATAGGTCAGACAGATGGATAGATCAGACTGATAAATAGGTCAGACAGATGGATAGGTCAGACAGATGAATAGGTCAGACAGATGGATAGGTCAGACAGATGGATAGGTCAGATAGATAAATAGGTCAGATCAGATGGATAGGTCAGACAGATGGATAGGTCAGACAGATGGATAGGTCAGACTGATAAAAAGGTCAGACAGATGAATAGGTCAGACAGATGGATAGGTCAGACAGATGGATAGGTCAGACAGGTGAATAGGTCAGACAGATGGATAGGTCAGACATATGGATAGACAAGACAGATGGATAGACAAGACAGATGGATAGGTTAGACAGATAAATAGGTCAGACAGATGGATAGGTCAGACAGATGGATAGGTCAGACAGATGGATAGGTCAGACAGATAAATAGGTCAGACAGATGGATAGGTCAGAGAGATATAAAGGTCAGACAGATGGATAGGTCAGACAGATGGATAGACAAGACAGATGGATAGGTCAGACAGATGGATAGACAAGACAGATGGATAGGTCAGACAGATGGATAGGTCAGACAGATGGATAGGTCAGACAGATAAATAGGTCAGACAGATGGATAGGTCAGACAGATGGATAGGTCAGACAAAAGGATAGGTCAGACAGATGGATAGGTCAGATAGATCGATAGGTCAGACAGATACATTGGTCAGATAGATGGATAGGTCAGACAGATAAATAGGTCAGATAGATTGATAGGTCAGACAGATGGATAGGTCAGACAGATAAATAGGTCAGACAGATGGATAGGTCAGACAGATGGATAGGCAAAATAGATCCGAGAGTTGATACGTTAGACAGACGGATAGATCAGACTAATCGATAGGACAGTCGGATAAACACCTAACAACCAGACATGGTCAGAGAGAAATTGGCTAAACAATTTTTCTGGTTTAAATGTTCTTTGACACAAGATTAAAACATGTACAGTACAACATCAAGACATGTAAAACACAAGATAATACATGTTCAACACAAGATAACATATGTGTAGAACCCAAGATAACATATAAGTACAACACAAAATATTACAACAAAAGATATCATATGTACAACACAAGATAAGACATTTACAACACGAGATAAGTCACGTACAATACAAGATAACACATGTACAACACAAGATAACATATGTGTACGCACAAGATAACATATGTACAACACAAGATACTATATGTGTACGCACAAGATAACATATGTGTACGCACAAGATAACATATGTGTACGCACAAGATAACATATATTTACAACACAAGATAACATATGTACAACACAAGATAACATATGTGTACGCACAAGATAACATATGTGTACAACACAAGATAACAGATATGTACAACACAAGATGTGTACACTTAGACTCAACCAGTCTCAAATGTCTATGAGTCTGAAGATTATAAAAACTACTCTTTATTTCAACATCATTCTGGTCACACAATTACTCTCTTAATTCAACTGTTTATTTCATGAAAATTATTTAATTCATCCTTAATTTTAACTTTGTAAAGTCATCATCCCAAATTTTGATTATTGTTTCATTCATGTGGCGGTCCTACTTTTCATTTATCTTCATTTTCCTAACTTATTCATTACACATCCCAACTTCTTAATTACTCATATTTACCCAACGTTTAATTAATCCCATATTTCATCTGTTTACTGCATCCCACATTCCCCACCCTGTCCGGAATTTCGTGGTGTCAAGAATTCCCAAAACCTTGATCAAATAAACATAGAAAAGGAAAAAAAAGAGAAAGATTATTCTTTATAATATTCTTATTCCTTTTCATGCGTTTGATATTTTGATTAGCGTCGATAAAACAGGGATGTCATTTTGGCTTCAGAAGCTTCATTCAATATTCTCAATCTATTGATTTTTGTCTCCGAGCCTGTAGAGATTTTTATGACCAGTCACACGGGGGCGAACATGGGCCTTGTCTGAATAAGACATAAATAAAGCCAGGCTTACAAAACAAATAGATAGGCAAACAGAACTATTCAAAACTTGACAACCCCTTGAGGTTTTGATCAGAGATGACGTGACGTAAGAGTTGGAGAGGGGGGGGGGACTACTTGGAGTTTTGCGCTTGTCTGTCAGGGCATTGTGGGAAAAGGAATTCATATCTCAATTGAGAGTTGGTAACATTATTATTTCTTCAGTGGCATGTTTGTGACGTCATTTTCACTTATTCAGTGGATAGTTGGAATAAGTCACGTGATGATTTTATTATAGAAATGATGGATTTGTTAGAGCTCTCTAAGTGGATTGACTCAGAGCTGTTGTTTGGTTTTTATGACATTTTTACATTATATTGAACGAGATATTAATAAAGTCTTGAAAATCGCAAAAAATAAAATTTTAATTTTAAAAAAAGGAAAAAGAGAGAAATTTTCTTTAAAATAACAACAAAAAATTGAAATAATATTTCTAAAGAAGCGTTTTTAAAAATACAATCATATTATTTAAAAGCCTGTAAACTCGGGCTCAACGTATGTCACTATTGTTTATTATCTTAATCCAGCGGCCAGCCCATACATAAATGTACTTTATAGAAGATGATCATCTTTGCGAAACGAGTTGTGGAGTTTTAGACACTTTTTAACAAGTCAAGATTAAGTCCATTTTGTCTCCACTAGTTTATCTGTGAGTAAACAAAACGAAGTTACTTGTAAAATTTAAGGACGCTGTTTTTAAATCCCTTATATTAACTTCACCGTCGTCTCCTCGTTCGTCCGTCCGTACGGTTCGGCGGAAAAACAAAAGTAAAAAATGACAAACTTCCCGTCATGCTATCGAGCTGAAATTTTGCACATAGGCTCGTGTCACCTAACAATGCATTGTATCAAAATTTCAGATCGATCAAATGTACCGTAATAAAATTAATGCACTTTGAGTTTATCTCTTTATAAATGTATGGTAGTCTGTTGTTGACATTTACGTGTTTTCTGGAGTTCACTCCAGCCATGGGTGAACACGCCCACACCCCCACAAGTCCCCTCTTTACATCAAGAGAGTTCAGTCACGTTTAGTCTGCAAATGTTTAAATACAACCAATACTTTTAGTTCTGTCTCATATATAAGGGATTTATAGTTTAACATATTGTTTTTAAGTGTTTTTTTTTCATATTTATTTATTTATTATTGCTTTGGACGCAGACAAGCCGTTTCTGCTTCATGAAGAAAGTATTCAAATTGTCACGAGCTTAGACTAGAACATTCACGGCAATCCTCGAGGGAGCCGTTGGTCGTCTGCCACTGACATTGAAAGGGGGGTGATCACAATGTCCATCACACTCAAGATCTGTGTCTTTACCATGCCGTAAACAAGTCCAGTTTGTTTGTTTTATGGTTGAATATTTGTGAACGAAGGTATGTTAGTGATGTAAAAAACATTTGTCAGTGCTATTGGATAAAGGGAATAAGAAAATACGCGGAATACAGGACGAAACAACAGCGAAAAACCATAAAATTGTAAGCAGATCTGTAGAAAATGTGAACGAGACTCATGGAGGTTAAATGTGGAAAATAACCGACAGTTAACCTGTCAAATATTGTCATTTTATTGGGAGGACTACAAAGTTTGCACCGAAGAAAACATGATACTATCGTGTTAGATGCGTTTAGTTATGTAAAGCTTTTCCATTGCAGACGGCTTGTCTCAGGAACGTAAATTGCGAACATGGACAGATTCTAAGACATTATCAAACTCAAACAAAGTGGCCAATTTATTCAATTACACACCTTATACATCAGCGCTGTACAAAAAATACGACATTACTACCACTAGCCTGTTAGCCAACACAGTTTATAATTCACCAAAACAAATTAGCTCTAACCAAAAGCAATTTAGCGATATTACCGTTACTTTCACATGTGTGCACTAATTAAGTCTGGATTCAATGCTGTTTGTTTTTATTGCATCTAACTGGTTCATCCGCCTTAAGTCTGGATTCAATTTTGTTTTTATTGCATCTAACTGGTTCATCCGCCTTAAGTCTGGATTCAATGCTGTTTGTTTTTATTGCATCTAACTGGTTCATCCGGCTTAAGTCTGGATTCAATGCTGTTTGTTTTTATTGCATCTAACTGGTTCATCCGCCTTAAGTCTGGATTCCATGCTGTTTGTTTTTATTGCATCTAACTGGTTTATCCGCCTTTCCGTTTATTGTAGAGCTTCCACCACTCTATTTAAAATCAGTAAATCAATAGCATTTGCCAAGACGTTATAATGGTTTTTAGAAGGAAGCGATCCATTAAAAAAGATATAGATATATGTAATGTATATAGACCATCTGACTTATTGACGTCACTTCAGTGGTCAGTGATACAAATTTCTCGGTAGGTCCATTTCAATAGCTTGAATGTGACTCTTATGGTTAGCCCTCGAGTCTTGTCGTGTTGTGCTCACATTTTAACACTGTAAGGATTGTTTTAGTAGTATCAGAGAGGTCAATATGTCAATTATACTTGATACATAGATAAAGAAATTTGTACGTGTAACTTTTCCTGGGCAGTTAAGTTTCATTCAATTACTATCATTTTAAGATTTACAGGCAATACACTAATGTTTCTTTCCATGGAGTTTTTGCCTTTCTATTGATGCATCAGTTGTTCTTATTAATTCCTTTATATTAACTTGTGGTGTATGAGCCGTGCGACCGACCGACCGTACGATCGACCGACCGACATTGCCGAAAAAACGTTGGATTTTGCAGGCATACTCATGCCAATGATAAAAATGATGTATCAAAATTTCAAATCGCTCGAATGGACAGTAGATCTAATTGAATTATTGAATTTTTAAATTATTTTATTTATCTCTTTATATCATGTTAATTTTTTGAGATAGAGTGTTGTGGTGCGTAATATGTTCAACAACCTTTCATGTCGCGCAATAAGGTGCGCATTACATTGACATTACTTTTTAAAAATATATTCACGATCGGTGCGCATTATATTAAACACGTTTTACGAGAAATAACTAAAATTTTGTATTTTCGGATTGTTTTGCCCTGCGTATTATAATGAACATCCTTATAGTTATGTCTCGTATATAAATGATTTATAGTGAAGAACTTGGTTTTTTACGGGTTTTAAAAATTATTTTTATAAATCTGTTCAAGACAATCTCAGACCAGAAGATATGTACATATTGATCTCTCGAAGACATTTCGTTTGGGAACGTTGAGCTTACATGCTGAGAGGCTACTAAAATTGCAGATCTTGGAAGAAGACCAACAACTTAACTTTCGGAAAATCTCATCACAGTTAAGACGTGTCGTCTGCCTGTCTCACCATCTTTTACGACAATGCTCTGAGGTAATTTAACCCCGTACTACTCACATTCTCTTTTGTGCCATTATTTATGGCACTTTAGAGGCATTCAATATTTTCGTCTATTTTTAAGATGTATAATTTGTTAAAGTTCTTTTTAGATGATAAAGAAAGCAAAAGGCTTTGGTGCATGCTGAATAAAGATGTGGCCATACAGTCAGTATACAATATAACACATAAAACTCATAGATTTAGATACATAAAGAAACATTTATTGATATAGATTGAGATATATAAAGAAACATTTCATGATACACTTGCAAAGTTTTTCTTTTCCTTAACAACGATGATGTATAATTATCTTATCTTATCTTATCTGTCTACAGACGCTCCTTCTATACAGAATATTATTGCGTCCTACGTTTATCTATGGTTTGTGTTTAGTCCTGCATTCTTATTAGAGTTTTAAATGATGATAAAGTGTTGGCTTTCATGGTTTCTTCAGGCAACCCATTCCACGCCCGAATTACTGACGGGAAGAAAGAAAACGTGTATGTGTTTGTTCTTGCATACGGAATAAGAAAGATGTTTTTAATCTTGTCATTTTTGACTAATCTCCAGTAATGAATTATGCAACTCTTTATTGAATTTGTTCTAGTTTGTCAATGGTTTCTTTTGTGGATGGGTCTAACACAGAAGATGCATATTCTAGTATAGGTCTCACCAGATTAAACCTGTACATCTATCTATGGTCTGAAGGCGAATACACAGATAAATGAGAATATGTAGCGACGTCGTCATTTCACTGCTGTGATTAAATGTTGTTCTTGAACAATGTATTGGGTAACATGTAAGGAGGGCCACCAATCTATGGATCACATGATAAAAAAAAAGATACGGTACCCGCCCCACGACTCACCCTCTGGGCAATGTTGTGCCAAAAATGTTCAGAGAGTTGAGAGTTCGGATGGTGGAAGTCAAAAATGGGAAGTTGTCCAAGGGTTAACTTCATTATTTACTTGGATATCCGAAATGGTCTGAGCAGGACAGTAAAATAAAAGTCAAGAAAGGGTTAAAAGGGGAAGCGATCACATAACGTGTTGGCTTCTATGGAGAAATATTCACTGCGGGCGGGACGACGTGGGAGGAGATACATGAGTGTGACGAAAATAAATAAAGAAAGGAGACGTCCTTACAGAGAAAAGGGAAATGGATATGTAGAAAGATAAAGTGAATCATTTATAAAAACAAATGGAGAGAGATGGAGAGAGAGAGAGAGAGAGAGAGAGAGAGAGAGAGAGAGAGAGAGAAGAAGAAAGGGAAAGACAAAGATTGTAAAAAGAAAGAAAGAAATGCATACTTTTTTTTTTTAATGACAAAGAGAGCCAGTGAGACTGGCAAACATTCCAAAAGACAGATAAGAGAGTTAGCAATATATAGATTAGTGATTAGATGTTTATAGATAGATAGATAGATAGATAGATAGATAGATAGATAGATAGATAGATAGGTAGGTAGGTAGGTAGGTAGGTAGGTAGGTAGGTAGGTAGGTAGGTAGGTAGGTAGGTAGGTAGGT
>MUZC01000034.1:1289197-1299871 GCA_002072015.1 Radix auricularia | reverse complement strand
TGTGTGTATTAGGGCTGCGGAAATTATCTATTAATTTCTTGATTAATCGGTAATTTTTTTATCGATTAAAAATAAAATAGAGAATAAATTTAAATTTAAAGAAAATGCTTTACATGATTTCGTCGATTTATTAATAAATAATTAATTATTAATAATTAACAATAGTTTGCTTTTTTAACGTACAAACTTCTCCATTAAAAAAATATTTTTAAAGTGTAACCTTTAAAATAAGCTGTTTTATAAAGAAAATGATATACACAATTTAACATGGTTTTTACAGAATTAACAATGTCTAAATTTAAATCTAGTGACATTAGATCTTTATTGAACTACTTAAATTAAAATTTTAAAAAATACATTGCCTGTTTTTGCTACTTCCCTTGACATTTTCAGTTTAATGACGTCATAATCTTATTTTTAGCTTTAATCTAAATTATCGATTAATTATTCGGTAATTTTTCAAAAGGTAACGATTAATTTTAATTTAATCGATAACAGCCCTAGTACATATACATATACATATATAATGGCTCCGAAAATCGGGAATCCGGCAAAATCCAACTCCGACTCCGGCCAGATTTCACTTCTTAAATTTGAATCCGGTACACCGATAATTTTTTTC
Organism: Radix auricularia; assembly: GCA_002072015.1. NCBI lineage: Eukaryota > Metazoa > Mollusca > Gastropoda > Lymnaeidae > Radix > Radix auricularia. The sequence goes on along the minus strand of MUZC01000034.1, from coordinate 1,299,249 downwards.
AAGGAAATTTAAAAACTAGCATGAAATCGATTTCCACCGAACACATGCAAAGTGCCATTCTATCTTCGTGTGTGTTATGTCACGGTGTACCGTCAGTCTATCCCTCAACACTACTAAAGGGTGATCTGTTTTAGGTGATATCAGCAAGGTTATGAAAATATTCTCTCCCGAGAGGAAATGGTTTTTTTACTAATCAAAGAATAACTTAACCAGGGCACACTAGAAACAGACCACTAGCGACCAGCTCAGATATGGACACATGAACAGCTTCTTACACAGAGATCAATGAGCAACTATTTAAACATGGATATTTGCACAGCCTTTAATTTTAAGAACAGTGACAGTGAATATCTGGGACGCGTGTCACAGTCGGGACGCAGAGCCGGCGCGCGACTAAAATATTACTTTCTTAATTAAACCAGCTGAGCCAAAGCCCCTTATTATTCGTGTTTCATTAGAGTGTTTGCACTTTTCTATTAATTAATTAAGTGGGTATATGGTTTGAATTTTGAGCACGCGGCCCAAGAAAGTGTGGCCAGCACCAGCGGCGTCGCTTGGGTTGGTGTGACCCGGGGCGGTTCAGCCCCCCCCCGCCACCCCCTCACGACGCCACTGGTTGCCACTGTTCTAGGACTAAAGAAACGAAGCTTGTTATGCAAGGACAGATGAGCAGCTGTTAGTGCAAGGACAGATGAGCAGCTGTTAGTGCAAGGACAGATGAGCAGCTGTTAGTGCAAGGACAGATGAGCAACTGTTAGTGCAAGGACAGATAAGCAGCTGTTAGTGCAAGGACAGATGAGCAACTGTTAGAGCAAGGACAGATGAGCAGCTGTTAGTGCAAGGACAGATAAGCAGCTGTTAGTGCAAGGACATATAAGCAGCTGTTAGTGCAAGGACAGATAAGCAGCTGTTAGTGCAAGGACAGATGAGCAGCTGTTAGTGCAAGGACAGATGAGCAGCTGTTAGTGCAAGGACAGATGAGCAAGAACAGATGAACATATAGCTATAAAAATGACCAATGAAAAGCTCTTTATGCTAGGTCTAATAAATAGTTAGTTATACAAGAGAAACATTAATGTGTAACCTCAACTAATGCAGATTTCTGGGGTTCTTTTCAAATTCATGTTTTGGAAATAAATGTTAGAACAAAAAAGAAAAGCATTGCTTCATTTGATTTTGCTTTATACTCTTCGCTCCGTATAAAAAGAGAGAGAGAGAGAGTCGTTTGTAGAAAAGTTAATTGAAATTGTTTTTTGAAAACTCCTGATCAACAAACGATGCATCAAAGTCAGCTTGGAATCTCATTGGTTGGACTGCTTTGATTTTTAGATAGCTTCCACTGGTCAGACAGTGGTATTGGAAATTGAAATATACGATTCTGTGACTAGTCGGCCTGCTCACATTTTTAACGTGATCTTTCAGACGCGGACGATAAAATCCCCCGGATTATTACCCGAGATTTATTGCCGCTGTCCATTTAAGAACTTGAAACTGGGTTTTTAACAAACGAAACAAACCTTTGTTTGGTTATAGAAAAATAATGGATTCGTAAGCTATTTTTGGAGAAAAAAAACCTAACCTTGAATTACCATATATCATGATAATATGTGTAGATCTGTTTCATGGTGGAGGGGGGTATCAATCCCCACTAGTGGCTGGCCTTAAAGCTTTTAGAGTTATAGCAGTGCAGCGCGAAGGGGAGCGGTGGCGTTCTTTTTAGCGTAATGTTGAGGTAATCTCGGAGTTAAACCAGGAGCTAATATTGGAATATAACTAGCAATTAATCCTGGTGTATAACTAGCAGCTAATATTGGAGTATAAATAGCAGCTAATATTGGAGTATAACTAGCAGCTAATCCTGAAGTATAACTAGCAGCTACTCCTGGAGTATAACTAGCAGCTACTCCTGGAGTTTAACCAGCAGCTAATCTCGTAGTTTAACCAGGAGCTAAAATTGGAATATAACTAGCAGCTAATATTGGAGTATAACGAACAGCTAATATTGGAGTATAACTAGCAGCTAATATTGGAGTATAACTAACAGCTAATCCTGCATGGAGTTTAACCAGCAGCTAATCCCGTCATAATAATATGAATTTGAACACGTTTAACTAATTCCCCACCCCTTTATTAATTTTGCGCATCATCATCATCATCCTTGACGCTACACTAATTTGTCGCCTCTCACCTCCATGCCAGGACCCCATCAACTGTGACTCTTTCTCCACATGTTCTTTTCATTCTCAGTCTTAGCTTACACCTCTCGGATTCTGTCTTTAAACTGTCATCGCTGTCCTAAGGGTTCACTTTCTTTCTAGAATATTCATTTTGTTACCTGGTGTAATCGAACATCTTATCATGAGAAAGTACTGTGTATTTTTCGCACTATAAGTCTTTTCTTCCCCAAAACTGGGGAGGCGAGGGATGGGGGTGTGGAGCTGGTGTGTCTTATACGTCTTAAAATTTTGGCTTCAGTATTTTTTTCTCTCTAGATTTTTCTCCTTTGTAATTGGGTGCGTCTCATATTCCGGAGCATCTTATGCGCAGAAAAATACGGTATAATATCCCCCCTACAAGTCAAAATCAAAGCCACTAATTTCTTCTCAAATATATATATANAGGTAACAAAAACAGGCTATTGAAATTTTTTGTTTTATTGAGTTATTTCCCCTACCTTAAAGACATTTTAAAAAATAACAATAATCTGAACTAAATGGGGTTTTTTTTTTAATGCAACACCAAAAAAATAAAATGATTTGGGGGGGGGGGGACTGCGTAATTAGCAATAGAAATATTGCTAAGTCTCAATTCTCAAGTGTTATTTCAAGGCATGTTACATAGGTCCAATGAGTTGTAAAATAAATTATATTTGAAAACTTATTACAATTATTATTTTTTAAAAAATATTTTAAAAAAAAAGAATCAGGATTTGTAATTAACATACTAAAAGTTTTAGTTTAACTTAATATTTAACTTTAAAATATTTAAAAAATGAGTTTAAATTTTTATAAACATAGTTAGCAATAAAAAATAAGTTAAATAACGCATTAAAGTTTAAACACTTCTATGAAAATTTGAAATTAATTTTATAAATATATAATTAATACAGCTAGCTTTATAGAAATTGCTTGATAATTAACAAAAGCATAAAGTTCATCTTTTTATCCCAAGGGGTTCAAAAGATTTGATTTTTATCTTAAAGACCTCATAATCACTTTTCTCACTGTGTTATTTTTCTTCACATTTGGTGCCCTTTTAGGGCATTTTTTAAAATACCCATAACTTACGTATTTAATGAAAAAAATTTTTTAGGAGTTTTATTGAAGTAGTTCAATATAATGACAATGAATTTAAATTTTGTTATTGTTAAAAAAGTTTTTTTTAAAAACAATGTTTATTTTTTTCCGTATAGAATAGCTTATTTTAAAGTTTACACTTTAAACTCTTTTTATTTAATTGACAAGTTTTTGCGTCAAAAAATTAACTATTATTCTATTAACTATTAGTAATTAATTATTTATAAATAATTAGAAATTTAAAAAAAGGTATATATTGTACAGCACCTGGGTGTTCTTGTGTTTACTATCTGTAACCCTTTCACTCTAATCTTCACACAGTACACACTCTTGGATAATTGTTGTTCAAACACTAACTCCAAGTCTGATGCACAACTAAATTATGTTTTATATCCTTGCTTCGTTACTTCTGGTTACTCTAACACTTGTTCCTATCCCCTTCTGTCTGTGTGTGGGTCTTTGTGTGAGTACCTCTGTCCGTCAGTGCGTGCCCTCTAATACCCGTCAGTCTCCACCCCCTAATTCCCATTGTCCGAAAGTAAACTGTCAATCATCGTGTACCACCTCTAGGTAAGACGGGAGTGGGGTCGGTTTGACGTAACCGATCTCTGGTCACTAATCCACATTCCCTCGCCCGCTGCTTCGACCGGTTCCCACATGTCGGCGTCCTTTCATCTACCAGTTACGGCCAAGTCGCTCGAACTGCCGTATCTAACACTATAGCTAGATTTATAGACAGCCTGCTCAGTTTTCGTCTTCATAGAATCGTTCGCAGTTTCCATGCCCCTTGATTCCCAATTCAAGCGAGGTAACATCTGAACGTCACATTCCGCACCTCTGGCCCTCTGAACTCGCCCGTTATTCCCGCCGCACCTCAAAGGACCAAACATTCTCTAGAGCCCTAACCACCCTATATATACTACATATAAATTTATTTATTTATATATTGTGGTTACACTGCGGTTATTGGCGATTAGAATGTGACGTACAATTTGCTCGCAACATGTTGCGAATTTTTAAATAAAAATCCTAATTACCTTATAAGACTACCGAATTATTTATTTATTCTTTGACGCAATTTCCCTTGGCAATAGCGTTTATATATTTTAAATATCTGTGCACAAGGTTAGTTTCAAAATTATTTATTTTAAAATGCTTTTAATTTCATCTAGAATAATAGTTAATGGGGTTTTCCCGCTTTGTGAATGCTTATGTTAGATTGTTGCGTGGTGCGCATTATATTGACACATTCTTGGTGTGATATAGGGGATATGACGTCATATTGTGTTTAGTTTCAGAATTTATTATTTTAAACGTCTTTTAATATAATCTAGAATGATTTCCCTTGAATAAAAAAATCGGAACTTCTTTATGGAAATTGCATTTAAATATTCATTCGAGTTCTTATTACTTGTTTTAAAGAGTTTCACAGAAAGTTCCTTTTGAACTGAACAAACGAAATTTGTTTTAATAATCAAAATACGGACCTCATCAAGGCAACCCTGTAAAAACGATGGGGGAAAAAACAGTCGTTTTGTGAATAAAACATAAGTAAAAAATTACATATAATCATCATTTGAAGGTTTCATAAAAATAAAATAGATGAAAAATAGACATTTTCTTCAAAGGACCAATTTTTTAAAAAATGGTTTAAAATACCCATTAGTTCATTAATCTAAAGCTCCCCGAAATGAGGTCAGTCCCAATTTTGACTTGAAATGGCTGCTAAATTGAAAAAAAAAACTCTTTAAACCTGAAAGGAAAATAAATTTTTAAAAAATGAAAACTTCCTGGCAACATAAAAATTGTAATTTATCTCAAACAAATATTATGCCAAGAGTGGCCTCATGAGCGAGCTCAAGACGTATTGACGTCACTATGCCATCATTAGGGTTGGCCAGATTTTGAGGGAGCACGCGGCCAGAATAATGTCAGCAACATTTTTTGTTATCTTTTGGGCTAAATATGATTTCTCTCTTAACATAGCGAGTCGCGAGGACAGTGGATGGGAAATAGTTCGTTATATTAAAAAAAATATTTTTTAAAATCCTTTTTGAGAAGGCTTGGTGACTTATGAGGAAGCATAACTAATGAAAGATAGCGAGTGAGAGAGAGAGAGAGAGGGAGAGAGAGAGAGAGAAAGAGAGAGAGAGAAGGGGTGGGAGGAGTGAGAGAAAGAGAGGACAAAGAGAAGAATGAGAGAGAGAAAGAAGGAGAAAGAGAAAGAAAGTAGGTGATGGAGAAGGAGAGAGAGGGAGAGCAGTGCGGAAGAAAGAGAAAAGAAGGAAGAAAATATTTTTAAAAGAAGAGATAAGAGAAGGCCAGGGATGAAAATGCAGGGACTGGGGAGATGGGAGAGAGAGAAGGACAGAGAGAGAGAAGGACACAGAGAGAGAGAGAGAGAGAGAGAGAGAGAGAGAGAAGGACGGGGATGAAAATGCAAGGACTGGGGAGAATGGAGAGAGAGAAGATCAGAGAGAGATATAGGGAATGAAAGATAGGGAGATATCAGAGAATTAGAGAATTTCGCTGAAATAGCGACTGCAAATGGATGAATAGCAATTCATTCGTCCACCCTCCCTCCACCCAGTAATTCCCTAAACCAAACACAATCCTCATTGCCTATTCTCCCCACCCTTTTTTTGTCTCCACACCCCCCCATGAACTTTCTTCCAACTAACTTCATCTTCTCAAAACATTCGATGATATAATCCGACCTTAGTTGAATTTTATCAGCCTCCTTCCCAAGTTCACCGCACATACGAGCTTTGATACGCCCTTCTAAAATTTCTCACATATCAATAACTTGCCGCACCCCCCACCCACACCACTCTTCCCTTCCCAACATCTTCAACGCCCCATCAATTTCCCAATTCTCTAATCTAATTTAGTTATTTTTCTTCACTCCAAACTCACCTCCAAACCCCCCACCCCCCATCTCCACACAGGGAACACACACACACACACACACACACACAAACACACACACAATCACACACACACACACACACACACACACACACACACACACACACACACACACACACACTAACACACACAAAAGCCAGAGAACTTAACCGTGGAACGTTTACAGTTATCCCCTTAAATTACTTCAGATTAAACAAGGGTTTGGTTAGGCGAGGGTAAGGAATCTCAGGCTTAACCGGCGCTGAGCCCAGACTCAAGTCAAAGTATCTTGACTTTGTTCGTCTCTTATAATACATGTTGTTAGTACAACTTTTGTCACTTGTAGTACATGCATATTTTGTACTATTTTTGTCACTTCTAGTACATGCATTGTTTGTTTCTTGTACTATCTTTGTCTCTTGTAGTACATGCATTGTTTGTTTCTTGTACTATCTTTGTCTCTTGAAATACATGCATTGTTTGTTTTTTTGTACTATCTTTGTCTCTTGTAGTACATGCATTGTTTGTTTCTTGTACTATCTTTGTCTCTTGTAGTACATGCATTGTTTGTTTCTTGTACTATTTTTGTCTCTTGAAGTACATGCATTTTTTTGTACTATGTTTGTCTCTTATACTACATATTTGTCTCTTGTACTATGTTTGTATTTTGCATTTGCATGTATGTTTTGTGTACTAATATCCTACATATTGAAGAAGTCATCAGTCCCGAACCTGCGCTCTTCATGGGGCTTCCAGGAAGACCGTGAGCTATCTGCCAGGGTAGGTAACAGCTCAGACCCCGGAGCGGTCACTTAAGCGGCGGCCTGGGCATCGATGACCAAGGTCGAAAATGCCTCCCACTAGAAGTGACCTCACAAGGAGGGGTGGAATTTTCTTTACTTCGACTCGCTACAACTTCAGCGCCACCCCGGCACAGCATATGAGTCTCCTTGGTTAGGACTTCCGCAAAACGGAGAATAATTAAAGACCTACCTAGGGTGTAACCCCCACTGGAAGGTTTCCTCAGAGCTGGCATCCGATGCGTTCTTAGCTGTTCCCTTTGCTAATCCGTACTGGCGCTTCCGGCACGCCCAATAGCGTTGCTAGTAAATTGAGGGGGGACAAAATGCTCGCTTCGGAGTAACCCGACCCTCAACGGGCACTTTGGTTTTCATCATCGGCATTGCATCTAAATGCTTTGCCTAAGATCCGTACAGCGACTGAAATCATATGTGGCTAGCACCTAACACCTAACAAATCGGACTTTGGCATTGCCTACTTTTGTACTACATTTGTCTACTGCAACAAATGTTTGTCTCTTGTATAAAATGTTTGTCTATTTTACTACATGTTTGTCTCTTGTATTACATGTCTGTCTATTGTACTACATGTTTGGTTATTGTACTACATGTTTGTCTATTGTACTACTTGTTTGGTTATTGTACTAAATGTTTGTCTCTTGTACTACATGCTTATCTATTGTACTAAATGTTTGTTTATTGTACTACATGTTTGTCTATTGTACTAAATGTTTGTCTATAGTACTACATGTTTTTCTATTGTACTACATGTTTGTCTATTGTACTAAATTTTTGTCTATTGTACTATATGTTTGTTTCTTGTACTATAATTATCCCTTATTTTGTAGGACTCAGTATGGCTGACCGATACTCTACGGGTCCTCAGAATTCCTCTGTTTTATAACAAACTGTTTTGTCACGTGGTTGGATTTCGGTGATGACAAGACGAAGGCTGAAAAAAAAACCTTGGACACATCACAAAAGTAACAGCCTCTAATTTGGCTATCGCATTTTATCTTGGTCAATTTTTGTTCCCTGAATTCAATGTGATGGTACAAGGTGACACCTTGTGTCAGAGACTTGTGACCCTCAACATCGCTACCCGACTCTCAGAAACGTAGAAGCTCACGAATAGAAGGAGAGTCTGTAACAGATAAGATAGGTGAGTCCAAGTCATCAAACACTCGTCTGATTTTATTGACATTTAGTTTCAGTCAGTTGCACTTAAAGTTGGACTTCTCTGTCCCCACCCCAATAAATAAATAAATAAATAAATAAAATAATAAATACATAAATACATAAATTTAAAAAATATAAATAATTAAAATAAATCAACTTACGGAGTTTTTGAGTCAGGGAAAATGATGTAATAGGCGCAGATTAATTAAGGACAATTTTGATATTGAAGGGGGCAGCCATACCAACGAGAAGGCTTGACAGGAAGGAGAGGCGGTGTCTGACATTGCATGTGAAAGGAAGCAAACTATGTTTTGAAATACCGACCCCACTGAGAAAGCCCCTCCCCCCACACACTTTACTCCCTCCACAGTGAGTAAGCCTTTTCATAATACCCAAACACCTTGGAAAATTCAACTAAGGGAGGAAGGAAGGCAAAAAATCTTCGAGTTACTGAGATCTAAAATATGTTAGACTTACGAAATTTGGCCGGGACCTAACAATTCCATATAAGGAGGTTTTCGACTGAGGGAAGAAGTTCGACTTAACGAGCTCCGACTGTATTATAACATGAAAATCTCTCACTTTAAAAAAAAAATGTCTTTATTTATTATTATTATTTTTTAAATTTTATTTATTTATTTATTTTTTGCAAGTGCAGACACAATGTGTTACTACAAACAATGATTACACTTACGGCAATACTGTTACTTACACATTACTCCATCAGTCACACAACGCCCGACTACATTAAAACCCAGTCCGCGTACGACCTGAAATCTTTGCGCGTACAACGTGTTCCATCGATCTGTGTACAAGTACTTTCTTACGCCACCCCTCCACTCAGCTGCCCAAAGAGAAATGCACTCACCCCAGAGGACAGGAAGACTAACAAATGGGCTCATTTTGTTGTGGGTGAGAGTCCCACCCAAACTCCCCCCGCCCCCTACAGTCTGTAGGACAAGCCTCCATTAATACAGCCGGTGGAAACAGAGTGTTCTTGCACCAGTACAGCCCCACCTCGACTACAATATAAACACCGGTGACATTACATATTGAAGAAGTCATCAGTCCCGAACCTGCGCTCTTCATGGGGCTTCCAGGAAGACCGTGAGNTATATATATATAAGTAAAAAATAAAAAACTTTTGCAATTTTTCTTTATTTGGAATATAAAGTTTTAATTTTAAGCCTATTTTTGTTTCGGTCGGGTCCATTAAACTGACTCAAGTTATCGTAGAATTAGTAAAGATCTGTAGAGACAGAACAGAATATGCTAAGAATAACCAAATTTTTCATTAATATTTTAATGACATTGTTCCACCTAAATACCCTGAAAGTCTATTAATAGATTTTCTACAGACTTCATTACTTGAATACATTTTTCTATCAGGTATCTTCAAAAATGTGAAAGACACGAAGTTTGTTTGTTTGTTTGGTTTTTTTTTGGTTTTTTTTTGTTGGGGGGGGGGGGTGTTAGCCTGAAACTAATGGTTACCGTAGAAATAGCCTATAACTTGAATGGTAGGGGCCAACCGATGTCTGTATTTTGCAGTGATGGAGTTGTTCCATTGAAAGGGTCACCGCCGAAGATTTCCTTGTGCCTGGGACTCCCAGTCATTGAAATCTGTTACTGTCACTGTTAAACATCAACATCCAAGCTGCAAACAGCACAGTTTACGTCGTGGCCTTGTCGGTCGAGAGAGACTCAAAACTCCCGTGCTCTTATGCAATACATATATTTATGATCCTCTGCTTTGTGGGTTTTGACAAGATTAGGATATAAAAGCCTTTTAGCAAAACACATGTGATTGGTGTACGCTCATAGTTATAAATAACACTAGAGCTGCTCAAAAACTAGGAAACCGTACACC
>MUZC01000034.1:1262413-1276252 GCA_002072015.1 Radix auricularia | reverse complement strand
ATTGACAGAGGGCATCGCGTATTGACAGGGACGAAAGTGTATTGACAGAGGGCATCGCGTATTGACAGGTGAGAAAGTGGATTGACAGAGGGCATCGCGTATTGATAGGGACGAAAGTGTATTGACAGGGGTGAAAGTGGATTGACAGAGGGCATCGCGTATTGACAGAGAAGAAAGTGGATTGACAGAGGGCATCGCGTATTGACAGAGAAGAAAGTGGATTGACAGAGGAGAGGAGGAATTGACAGATTGGTGGGGGTTGGGTTAGGGGAGAAATTAAAGAGTTAATTAAAAAAGCGAATTAAAGTTAAAGCCAAGCCTTATTGTATTTACTCCACCTACGGGACAAGATGACAGTCACGTCTGAAATCATGGCGTTCTCCTATACTCGGTGACAAACATTTCATGTCCTGGGATGGATGTCTTGTTTTCAACTAAGTCTGTCCCTGCTGGTTACTTTGATAATGAAGCCATTCATCAATCGGTTGCCGGTATCTGTGATCAAGGATTGTTGTAATGGCCATTTGAACCACGGGCAGCGGAAAACCCGTTCAAATCTTTGGTCAACAGAATGGAGACTAGATTTTTAAAAATATATATAGAAAAATATCATTATCCGTGAAATAATTATAATTTATTTTTTTAAATTCTAATTTACATTATTGTAACCTAAGACTATAATATTTAAAATAAGGATATATAAAATATGTTGGTATCAATGTATAATATGTTGGTATCAATGTAAAATCCACATTTCCAGGTATACAATATATAATATGGTGGTATCAATGTAAAATCCACATTTCCAGGTATACAATATATAATATGGTGGTATCAATGTAAAATCCACATTTCCAGGTATAAAATATATAATATTTTGGTATCAATGTAAAATCCACATTTTCAGGTATACAGTATATAATATTTTAGTATCAATGTAAAATCCACATTTCCAGATACAACATATTATATGTTGGTATCAATTTAAAATCCAATTTCCAGGGATACAATATATAATGTTAATATCAATGTAAAATCTACATTTTCAGTTATATAATATAAACTTTGTTGGGAGACTATTCGAGAAATACTGAGATTTAAAGAGTCAAAATATTTTACTCATCTGATCGATCCTTCATGTTTTGATGCGTCGGACAATTTTTTAAAATATTTGAGAGTATGGTAGCAAACCATCTACAGAAGCAGTTGATATTAGACGATGGTGAGATTATGGGGTGTAGGATACGATTCCGTGAGGTTTGGATATTTCTTGGAATTCTTCAAAAACATTTGTCAATATTAAAATAGAGAAGGAAAAAAACTCTCGAGCCCAAATTAAAAGAAAATTGTTCCATGTGATTATTTCTTAACGTTTTTCATCTTGACGAAAATAGTGTGTGTGAGTGGGGTGGGGGAGAGGGGAGGTTGTTGATCCTATATAATACACCGTCCAGATGTCCGGCCATGGTGTTGGCAAACCAACAAGAATTCCAGGAAAGGCTTACCCGGTAGGTGGCGTGCGTGAAATTATAGTGACGCTGATTGGACGCTAAGATTGGCACGCTGCTAATCGCTGGGACGATGCCCGGCAAGGGGACAGATAATCAGATTTCAGTCCTTACCAAGAAAGCTGTCTGACTGAGCAGCGCGTGTTTAGTCGTCATTGACTTCCTTTTAAGGAGATCGTCTGCTCGAGGTACGTCTGGGGCGTCTGTGACATACTCAAGTCAAACGTTTTAATCGCGTAGGATCCAAATTAACTTTATGGCTACTCGCAGCATTCACGTGTTAAATCCCTCACTGTCACCTTCATACGTACAAAGTTAATCCAACGGTCAGGGAAAGTCGGTCTTCATTTTTTTAATATTTTGAACAAACAAAACTTATGATCAGATAGTCTTGGTTCTTTCCGAAATATTAGGATATCAGTTGTTTAATTCCTAGGTCCGTGGATTTCATTGTGTAACGTTAATGTTTTATTGATTAAAAGTTGTTGTTTTTTTACTGCTTAATGTTTCAAGGTTGGAATTTGTTGTCAGCATCATCAAAGAATTCGATATTAAATATAAGATGAAAACGGAAATACAATAACCCAATTTCAAATATGGTACATTAGTTGTGATGGGAATTTACTAGTTAATAAAACTTGTAGTCGGCAGCAAGCACAGATTTTCTGTCATTAGAGGGTCAACGTTAAAAAAGATAAACTTCGGAAAACTTTGACCTATAAATTTCTCATTAGAATTGACAGGTGAAGTTGTAAAGGTTCATGTATAATATTTTGAAATATGACATTTTATTTGTCAAAAGATGTGATTTATTGCTGAAACGTTGTGTTTTATTGGTGAAACGATGTGTCTTATTGGTGAAACGTTGTGTTTTATTGGTGAAACGTTGTGTCTTATTGGTGAAACGTTGTGTCTCATTGGTGAAACGTTGTGTTTTATTGGTGAAACGTTGTGTCTTATTGGTGAAACGTTGTGTTTTATTGGTGAAACGTTGTGTCTTATTGGTGAAACGTTGTGTTTTATTGGTGAAACGTGTTTTATTGGTGACACGTTGTGTTTTATTGGTGAAAAATACAAGAAGCCAAACTTCTTAAAAATAAAAATAAAATTGTTTACATCGTGATTGAAGTGACGCAACCCAACAGCCACTTCCCACTCTGGGCCCCAAGTTCATTTATAAAAATCAGAGAAAATTTAAGCAACATAGAAATAAAATCTGACTACGCAACTAACATGCTGAAAGAAACTGTAAAAAAAAATAAAAAAAAAAAAATCAGAGAACAATACCCTGAAAACTCATGGATAAGAGTCTACACCGATGGCTCTTCAGTGAAAACCACAAAAAATGGAGGAGCCGGCATCCTCATAGAATGGCCTAATGGAGAACACCTTGAAAAAGCAACTGCCATATGAAGCATCTCAGATAGCACTAGAGCAGAAAGAAAAGCACTAGAGCTTGCTTCAGGGATTCAAACAACCCACCCGCTCTCCAAAAACCGCCAGATTGTCATCCTCACTGATGCACACAAAAAAAGTGCTCCAGTCTCTCCAAAACCCAAACAACACGATCAATCAATATATAACTAGAGAATTTAAGTAAAATAACAAAAGAACTTATTCTGCAATGGATTCCAGGCCATGTGGAACTTGGAGGAAATGACACAGCGGACTCTCCCTGGCAAAAACTGGAGGCAAACAGGTCCAGACAGACCAATCCCTACACCCCGAAGAAAAAAAGGTGTTTATCAAAAGCAGTAAAGCAGAAAGATGGTCCGAGTTGAAAGTCAATCATCCAGAGGGTGTTGCATTATTTTAAACTCCCCTGCCAATTTGAGAACATCATATTCAGGCTAAGGACTGGCCACAAAAAACTTAGGCAGCACATGTTTCAGTCTTGTCGATTTCGAATGAGACGACACCATGAGCTACTGCCCCGGGTGACACCATGAACTACTGCCCCGGATGACACCAACCCTGGTAATGCCTCTGGGTGATACGTTGAGATTTTATTGCTGGATTTTTTTTTTCTGAAACTTTGAAAGTTTGTTGGTGAAAATTTGAAATATTGTTTTTGAAATGTTGACTTTTTGTTGGTGACACGTTGAAATAGTGATGGAGGAATGTTAAAAAAATTTTGGTGAAATGATTTTGTGAAAGGGTGAGAGTTGAGTCGTGAAATTTTGATATTGATTTTATTGTTCAAAATGTGCCGTATATGACGAGGCATTGGTCTTTATCTTTTAATGTGAGTTTGTCTTGACCCGTCATGTTATCCCCACTCCCTAGCCGTGTCCGTGTCAAGGTCACGTCTGCCATCTGCCTGTATCTACTGAGGGGTGACTAAATTATATCAACCCGTTGTGTCTTCAAACCTAGAGTAGGGGAGGGTAAGGACGGAGGGCACATAAATCAATGATGTAGTCCTGGAAGACCCGCACGAAACAAAATAGTTCCGGAGATTGCTTTAGTGGTAGTAACTAGTACTTTTCACGCAGCACCGAGACGGGCTCAAAATCTAGAGCGTTAGGCAGCCACTCAAGCGTCGGGTAGAGAAGAGCAGACGAAATGAATTTATTGGTTGAAAAATTGGATCACTGGAAGAAATTCCTCATATATCGATCGGCCCGTGGAGTTAGGCCTAGACGGGTCCGGTTGTCGAACAAAACCTAGGGATGGACCTGTGGCTGGTCAGACGGCCGGTGGTTGGGGTGAGGAGGGGATGCGGATGCTGCTTTAGTCGCATTTTCATTTTTTTAAAAAAACTATTTAGTGAGAGCGTCGTTATCTGTTGACACGTTGAAAGAATCGTGCCTCCATTAGATGGATGAATGAAAAGTTCCGAGGCGAGATTGAGTTAATGACCGCGGTGAAGGTTTGAGGGGGGGGGGGTATTCACTTAAATGAAATGTCGGTTTGTAGGTACATGGGAAAATCTTGGTCGTGATGGACAAGTTCATAAAAACAAGTAACAAGTCTATTAATTAATTTGTATCGTATCCTTCCATCGGTTTTCATTAGGACGATCTATCAGTGACCATGGTGGCGAGATGGTGCCCCACTTGTTTTAGGGACCGGGGCTAGATTTAAGAACTTGTCACCCGATTTATGTCATGCGCTAACAATATTTTTTTTCACATGTTTAGAAGTTTAACTTTAAAAAATCTTTATTACATGAGATTAACGCTGATGGGTTCCGTTGAGATCATGAAAAGTTCTCGTGTGTTCGTCGGTCTAATCCATGAAAATGTACTTGTTCTCGGCCTTAATTTATGTGTAAGTAAAGATAAAATCAATTTATTAACTTTTATGTTTAGCACTTTTTGACATCTTCTTTACGTCCATAATAAACCACCTCCATATATCGATTGCGGATTAAAAATAATGTGGTGCCATAGTGAGTTGTCAGAATCCGGAGTTTGTCGACTAGTGCGGGACTGGTATATTAGTGAGTCCGGGACTGGGATATTAGTGAGTCCGGGATTGGGATATTAGTGTGTCCAAGACTGGCAAATTATTGTGCCACGGGACTGGGATAGAAGTGTGTCCAAAGAATGTGCTCATACGCTGGGTCCTTCAATCTGTATAGAATTCAAGGAATTACATTCCCACCGACTCTCACCCAAACAGATGATTAGTAACATAACTATAAACTATCTGTTTCAAAAGTCCATACGCCGTTCAACAAAGTACATTATGGACAAATAAATCCAGTGATCTCAATAGGCGGCCGAAATGGGTGAAGTAAGGAGAAAAATGGGAGGCGATTATCGATCGCTGAGGTTTTTTTATGATTAGGTTGTTTCGAAATCGTACTGTAAGGGGTGAAATTATTCCCCCAAAATTTTCTCCCTGCTGTTTTTTTTATATAAATAATAATTAATGCAAATATGGGCGATCATTTTTGGTAGATCTTGGCTTGGCTTGTAAAATATAAGTTAGGGGAGGTAAACAAGGCAGAGTATTTAAACAATCCGTAAAAATAAAGGTTTTTTTTCTATATAAATTCCTTATATATGAGAAAGAACTAAAAGTATTGATTATAATTAATATAATATCCACCACGCCTCACGACATAAACATTATCAGACTGATTTTCCATAGCTGTAAAACACGGGGGGGGGGGGGGGGGGGNGGGGTCATCGATGGCTGGAGTGAAATGTAGTGGACCGTGGAGGTCAACTATCCTATAGTAGACGGCTTCATAGAGATACATAGAGATAACCTAAAAATGCATTAATTTAATTACGGTACATTCGATCAATCTGAAATAATGCTGATACAGTGCATGGTTAGGTGACACAAGTCTATGTGTAAAATTTCAGCTCGATAGCATCACGGGAAGTGGGTTATTTTTTCTCTTTTGTTTTTTCGCCCGGCTGACCGTGAGCCCACGACAAAACGGTGAAGGGATTTAAATATGGGTCATGTTGAGGTCTTGCTGTTTAAGTATCTTTTGATAAGTGAGCTGAAAAATAAGCATTAGTAGAGATTTCGATCAGAATAACTAGTTCCTCATGTGAACGATTTTTTTTTAAAGAAGAAGAAATAATAAAAGAAATGTTTTAAAAGAAATATAGCCGAGTCTTATGCCTGGACATGGTTATCTTAGTTTGTCTCACCTGATACAGACGCAGCTTCTATACAGAAGCTTATTGCGCACTACGCTTCTCATGGTTTAAGTCTAGTCTTACGTTTCTATTACATTTTTAAACGTTGATAGTGTGGTTGTTTTCAGGGTTTCCTCTGACAACCCTTTCCATGTCCGATTACCAGACGGGAAGAACGAGAATTTGTAGCCAATGTGTTTGTTTTCTCATGCGGAATAAGAAGTGTTTTTATCGGATTAAATCAGTCCATATTCTTTCTTTTCTAGCAGAACGCTCCTGTTCTGACGTTCCGACACCTTTTTTCCCCCACAGACTTTTGGTCTTACTGCATTTGTAGGTTGTGTTAAATATGCGTTTCCGGTACCTTCGCATATAAAAAAAGCACATCCTAGGTATATCAGAGGGTTGTATACAGTAGAATACAGTAGTATACAGTAGTATACAGTAATATACAGTAGTATACAGTAGTATACAGTAGTATACAGTAATATACAGTAGTATACAGTATTATACAGTAGTATACAGTAGTATACAGTAATATACAGTAGTATACAGTAGTATGCAGTAGTATACAGTAGTATGCAGTAGTATGCAGTAGTATACAGTAGTATACAGTAATATACAGTAGTATACAGTAATATACAGTAGTATACAGTAATATACAGTAGAATACAGTAGTATACAGTAATATACAGTAGTATACAGTAGAATACAGTAGTATACAGTAATATACAGTAGAATACAGTAGTATACAGTAGTATACAGTAGTATACAGTAGAATACAGTAGAATACAGTAGTATACAGTAGTATACAGTAGTATACAGTAGTATACAGTAGAATACAGTAGAATACAGTAGTATACAGTAGAATACAGTAGTATACAGTAGTATACAGTAGTATACAGTAGTATACAGTAGAATACAGTAGTATACAGTAGTATACAGTAGAATACAGTAGTATACAGTAGTATACAGTAGTATACAGTAGTATACAGTAGTATACAGTAGTATACAGTAGAATACAGTAGTATACAGTAGTATACAGCCGATGGTTTGTGACAGCCAATTTGTGTTCTGAGACTCTATATTTTTGACGTGGCTCTCTTCTACTGTATGTTATGATACATAAAAACGTGTGTATTTTCTTAGGTACGAAATGATTAGTTACCGGGTTATAAAGCCGGCTGCTTAAGACTCTTCGAAAAAAAAAAGTCTGGCAAATTGACATCTAGGGCCTTTTCCATTAGCCACATGTTTAAAAGGTCATTGATAAGCCGCTTAGTATATTCACGGACAGGGCGGTTGTACCGTGGTACATCCATCTTTTTGACTAAGTCATAAGTTGGGCCTCAGAGTACTTCCCGAACGAACCCAAATAACACGCGCTAACTCAATGAGTCTTTTCTCAAAACGCTGCACAGTTTTCAGAATCCGGGAAATCCCCATGGATCGAATTGCATCTCTTCAGTCCTGCACAATATCAAAGTCACATCTCTTTTTTTTTTTATTTAAATTTTTGAGTGCATCTTATAAATATTTCGTTTGTAGCTCTATTGCCGAACGTTAACTGCTTGCCGCAAAGTGCTAAAGGAGAAAGGACAAAAAAAAAAAAAGCTGACAGTGACACATAGCGACCGACCGCCTTGCGTAACACATGAAATCCATTAAACTAAATTGGTTGATTTTCTTTATCATGTTCTTTTCTATTTGTAGAGACGACTATTTTCCGGTTTTGTTTTAATATGGATGGAATAATAAAATATGTTTTAGTTTTACGAGCAAAATACCCGTGCTACGCTACGGGTTGGGGACAAAAAGAATAACTTTATTTGGTTTTGGGTCTCAAATTCTCCTTAAAAATGAATGTAAACGCATCTGGAAATTAGGGTAGTGATAAATCAAACACCTTCTTAATAAAAACAACGATATGTGTGTCAAGAAAAATAAAAATATTATTAATTTAAATATTAGCCATCAATTTTGGTATTTCTGCTTTAATATAACATCATCATTATCATCCGTGGCTCTACAGCCCATGTAGGGCCCTGGTTTGCTCCACCACATCCTTCCAGCTACAGCTCATTTAGGGCCCTGGCCTGCTCAACCACATCCTTCCATTCAGATCGATTAATGGCTTTCTTTCACCTTGCTCGAATTCCTTTCAATATCGCATGCTATATACTCTACCAGAATAACAAATGTCGTTAACAGTTACAAAAATCTAACGGGCAAGGCTCACTTTCTTTTCACGTGAATCAAAACATGAAAACAATATTCTTCCACATGATTCCTTTGGTTCTTAGAAATAACTCGCTAAACACTCATTTCATTTATAGTCTAAGCATGAAATTAGTTCAAGACGAATAGGATATTTTTAGCCAGATAATATTTTTGAATATTGTGGCTTGGGGAGAGTGGAAAAAATGGTTTATTTGTTTTCAAGGCACATGTTCCTTTAACGTGAATAAAAACATAAGAACAATGCTGCTTTTTAAGAAAATTGTGAGAAATTGATCTCCTTATAAATTTTATGTCAATCATTATATATTCCCACACATTTGTTCTAATAGTAACAATTCACTTTATATCAATCTTTATCCCGTTGTATACTATACATCTAATAAACTCAAAACAGCTTGGCACAAAATGAGTTGTTGTCAGTGTGTTTTTTCGACATAACACACACTTTCTTAAGCTTGATCCTATTTATAAGTCGTAATACCCGTGATATTTCTTTACACTTGATATATTTACACCTTAAAGAACAGTTTTTACCTAAAGCGTATGTCATACAATCGCATTGTTCGAGAAACGTACCCAATTTTTCAAAATGGATGTTTCATCATTTGTTAGGACTTTGAGTAAAATACATGTTTTAAGATTACTTTTTTCATGGGAAAAGCTCTCCAAAACATTATTTCTATTTCTAGGCTAAGCATGGCCTTAGTCAAATTAATAGGATTTTTTATGGGCCAGATATTAATTATGTGAATATTGATGCTAAATTAAGGTATGTATGAGTTAATTTGTTTTAAAGAAACACCTTAAATCGCAAGGTTTGAGCTGAAAATGTACCCTGCTGGTTTATTTTAGTTGTGCAAAAAAATAGTTTCTATTTGGTGGTTGGACACTTCGACCCTGGACGGTTCGACCCTGGCAGTTCGACCACAGCACGTTTTGTCCCCAGGTCGTTTCGACTCCGGTTCCTTTCGACCAGGGAAGTTTCGACCCCGGTCGTGTGATTTTATTATTGTAAAATAGAATTTAACATTTTAGAAAGGTTTCATTTTCTTTAAAAATAAATATGCGCCAATTAGCCTCAATCTTACCCAATTACATATTATAACTATAATAATGCAATTTCAATAGCGACTAAAAGTTCTTTTCACTGTTTATTTTCCATTGTGGCAATTCATGCGAGTAATCGTCCAACTAATGCGCAAGGGCTCATTTCTTCTAAAATGAAACATAAACTAAAACTATCTCTGAAAAAATGATTGGAGATTGATCTTCTCATCAACAGTTTTTTAAGTCACATTCAATGACTTCCTGTTATCTTTTATTCAAGCATCCACGAAGAACGCATCGGCAGAAACTTGTGTTCATAAAATTAACGGAATTTTTTATAATCCAGTGCATAATTTTAACTATACATAAACCATTACCTGGAAACTTCTTTTCAACATTTAATTTCACTTTTAGCAATCTATGAATTAATTTGTTATTTCACAACTAATACAAACACACAGTCAAACGCACACACAGACGCACGCACACACATATATGAACACACTCGCACACATGCTTATTCGCGCACTCGGATTATAATCAACATAAAAAGTAACATCAAATAAATTAATATAATAAAAGCTTCATGACGCCACTTCATTTTTTTTACGGCGCGCAAAACCACACGCTCTGTTAATCTCAAAACTAAAATCATTATGATCTTACGTCTATATTTTCAATTTTTAAAAAAGTAATCCAGAGTTGCGGGACATAGGAGCTTCACACGGACGGAAATGCGCCTTAGCGCATTATATAATAGATAACCTAGCCCGAGGAGTGGGGTGGAGGTTGATTTTGAAATCTAAATTTCCATTGAGTTCAGCTCTGCCAGACAGAACCATTGGAATATCGGAGCGATCGTTCTCAGTAACGATAAATTCATCTGTAATAGCTCTCTTGACTCTAAATCAGGGCTGCGCAACCTGCGGCCGTGGCACGAAAATGTGCGGACGTGGAAATCTGTTTAAATTATAATAACCCGCGGCCGTCAAATATTTGCTGTTTGGCAATATATTATGTTAAGCTGTAAACAAAGTATCGAATATTCATTTACACTCGTAATCACTTGTTATTGTGAAACAAATTACGACTCCACCAGCTGTAGCATTAGCTGCAGTGTTTAGCTGTTGAAAGATCACGGTAATGACGATGTGCAACTCATAGATCTGCACTGCACTATTCACCAGGTGACGCTGTGTTCTAAATATGTTGATTTTGATAACATTCTGAAGGGTGTGAATAGCATTATCCTTTTCATTCGCGCAAATACTCTTCACTATCGCCAAGTCATAAAAATCTTCACACAAATGATTCGTCGGCTGAAGATATTCTGTACCACACCAGCGTTCGTTGGTTGTCACAAGGAGAAACATTTCGCCATGTTCTGTTGCTTTGAAAAGCAATACTGGAATTTTACGCCACAAAAAACAAGGACTGCCCTCTGCAGAATCAGGCCTTCTTACCATCTCTAGTCTTCCTTGTAGATTTATTTATTTATATCACTGCGTCAACGAGTCTCTGCAAGGCAAGGAACAACTGTCAGCCTCATGCACAGAAGAGTACAGGATTTCTGTGACAAATTTCGTCTGCTACAAAGTCATATCAAACAGCCGAATCTCTATCATTTCCCGCAACTCACCGCTCTAATCGAGAGCCATGAAAAAAAAATGAGAAAATAAAAATTCCTACTACGAAAACATTATTTTTTATCTTTTTTTTTAAATGTGCGTTTGTGCCCGTTCTTTTCCCCCTTTTTTGCGAACAATGCTACCCTCGCTGGGGACAGCAAATCACAGTTTATCTTTTGCTAGCTAGGGTGGTGAAGATTGATTAGCGGGTAGATAACCACAGTGCGAATGTCTCGAGAATAACAATGCGGCGGTGGTCGTCCCCCCCCCGCCGACATTCACTCACGTTCTTCGTGCTGTAGTTTGTGTCCGTTCTCCCCCCCCCCCTTTCTTTGCACTATCCATGAGCAAGTCTTCGGCGTATTCTACGCTGTGAGACGTATCCAGTTATTAATATTTGCGCAAGGTAAAAGGAGAATCACATCTTGACATCGGAAGAGCCGCATGCGGCTCTGAGCCGCAAGTTGCCGACCCCTGGGCAAAATAAAATTCCAAGAATTTAGAATTCATTAAGATTCATAGAAAGTACTTTATTTGAATGTTAGTTTAGATAGCTACTTTAGTTGATGGCAGTTTTCCGCTGTCCCGCATTTTTCATAATAACTTTAACGCAGCCTGAGTAGTGCTACAGAGAAGATAGCTGTATTTTGTTGATGGGCTCTGTAATCCCACACCAATGTTTAATCCTTAATATTAACCTCTCCGTCTTGTTGTCGTGGGTCCGGAGGGAAAACAAAAGTGAAAAAATGATCCTCTTCTCGTGATGTTAGCGAGCTGAAATTGTTCACATAGACTTTTGTCACCGAACAATGCATTATATCAAAATTTCAGATCGATTGCATGTACCGTAATTAAATTAATGAATTTTAAGTTTATGTTAATATAGCATATTTAGCTTCTGCTATAGTTGACCTCCACAGGTCATTGGAGTTTAACTCCAGCCCTCGAGATGTCCCAGAGGTCTGTCGCGCGATGTGTGTTATATTGAGCATTATCATAACTTTTAGTTATGTCTCATGTATAAGGGATTTATAGTCAAAAACTTTTTTAATGAGCTATTTGATTTAAATTTTGTAAATAAGAGGGCAATAAGGATATTGACTAATAAAAATAAATCTTCGCATCTAAACCATTTTTACATTAGAACTTTAAAAATAAAATTTACTATTTACATTTTACTTTATTGGTACATTTTAAAACAATTTTCTATTCCATAGTGATATCTATGGATATCGGCCATGTACATTTTTACTAAAACGTAAAAATAATTAGTTCATAAAAAATAATATAATAAAATGGCATAGATGATCAGTTTGTTTTTGTTTTGTTGTTGTTGTTGTTTTGATTTTTTTGTTTTTAAGAATGTCGCGAGAATCAGATCGTGTTGTCCCAGAACAAACCAGAAAAATGAGAGGAGTGGGTGGGTTTATCACAAGGCTTTGAATATCGGTCCACAATGTCTTTGAATCATTTAAGTGGCTGAATTTCATACAGAGTTATCTAACCTTTAACATTTGTTGATGAATTATTTTTTTTAAATGTAAAGAATCAGGCAAAATGACAGTTATAAAAAAATAATAACTTAAGCTCATGTTGCACGAAGCTGACGTTTAAAAAATGTTGAAAAATCTCAAAGAAAATTGTAGCAATCAGGACCATCGTCCTCTTGGGGGTACAGGGGTTGCTACTGTAAACTGTGGGGATAATAGTAAGTGATAGAGGTTAAAGTGACAGGTCATGAGTCATGAGAGTGAGAGACAGACTTGAATCTAGTTCATTGGAGGTAAAGTATGGGATTTAGAACATTAGAGGCAGATATTGAAAGGCTAGATCATTAGAGACTGACTATGGGACCTAGATCACTAGAGGGAAACTTTCAGAGTCACATTGAAGGCAGGGTATAGCAGTTAGATTACTATATCCAGACTATGGTATAGTTAGATTATTATATCCGGACTATGGAAGCTAGACCAATGATATAAGATTATGGTAAAGACTAATGATATAAGATTATGGTAAAGACCATTGATAACAGATTATGGTAAAGACCACTGATAACAGATTATGGTAAAGACAAATGATAAAAGATTATGGTCAATACTTCTTGGGGCAGTTCTTTTGGGACGAAACACATGACACTGATCCAAGAGAGATATCTTTCATGGTGAAAATAAAGCTAAGATCTGTTATATGTAAGGGTGGGGGAGTGGAGGCAGATCATATTTTTGAACGAGTTGGGGGGGGGGGCCCACATGAGTGGGGGGGGGGGGTCCACATGAGTATTTTTAATGAAATATTATTTTAAAATATCAAAATGTGTTAAAAATAACATTTTGTGTGTTTTTTTTAAAATTATGTTAGTTTGAGTTTGGTGTTGTTTTTATGACTCATAAATGGCTAAGAACCATTTTCTCCAAGTTAACCCTTTGTTAATTTTTAGTTATTCCAAAATCAGGATCATTATTTCTACGATTCTTTGTTTCAAAATTACTTCCTGTGGTCACTCCTTGTCTTCAGTAACAACACTTCTTTAACCCATTCCCGACTTGATATAAACATTAACCTTCCGTCCGACGCCTTTC
The DNA here is from genome assembly GCA_002072015.1 of Radix auricularia. Lineage (NCBI taxonomy): Eukaryota > Metazoa > Mollusca > Gastropoda > Lymnaeidae > Radix > Radix auricularia. The sequence continues at coordinate 1,262,639 of MUZC01000034.1, read as the reverse complement.
TTGGTTTAAAAATCCGAACTGCGCGCAGCTATGGCTATTTGGCTAATATTTCTTACTTTATGGCTAATCTCATCCCCTTCTATCCCTCATCCTGATTGATCACCGACCACCCATCCGCCGCATTCCTTAAGGAGACGTTTTGGGAAGACTCCCAAATAAATCACCTGCAAGATGTCCGGGGACATACAAAGAAAGCAAAGGGGGGAATAATGACCCCCCCCCCCCC
>MUZC01000034.1:1247955-1259262 GCA_002072015.1 Radix auricularia | reverse complement strand
AGGTGCGTGACGTCATTTATGGACGGCCCCTAATAAAAAATATGTAAGTCATCCCCCCCCCCCCAAATTTCACCCTGGTATCCAAACCTTCTTTGAAAAAATATCAGCTTATCAGCGAATCACAACGACACGATCATTATTAAGTCACAGTCACGTGAACGTACAACCAACCAACCAGCAGCTTTGGTTCTCACGGAGAGGCAATGAAAACGAAATCAAACCAACGGCCACAATGCGGGCGCCTGATCAAACAATCAGCCGTCTAAGACTAGATCGTGTTCATTAGTGAAGCTATCCCGTCAGGCATCTCATAACAAGTCCCGGCACACGCCATCTTAACGTCACTCAACTCCTTGGTTGAAAGGTTCGGGGGGGGGGGAGTTCCGGGGTCTGAAAGTTGTTTAGGGACCACTAAAAGTTGATTATATAAACATCCAAGGTTGGTTATATGAAAATTCATTTTCGCCATAAAAAAGTTACTATTACTTATTACTATGTAATTTTTAAAATAAAAAAACGTGCACACTTTAGAAATATTTAAGTCAGGGTTCTCAAACTCGGATGAAGTCATGTACGAAAAGAATTTCATACATCATAACTCCTGGAGCGGCGTTTGAGGGTGGCGACTGGGGCGACTGCCCCAGGCCCCGCGCTTAGATAGGCCCCGCTTTTCGGTCCTGAACATGTCTCGTCTTGGTTAATAGCCTATACCTGTAGAACCAAAGAGTGGATGGTAGAACGTATGCTGGAAACGATTGTAAAGAAACGAATAAACTAATAAAAAGGTGACACGCGGTATTAAAATTACACAATAATCAAGATATTTCATATTTTTAAATACCATGGCATACTGGTGCTTAGCGATCTTTACTAGTACTCTGGCCCCGCGGGGTCATTGCTGGCACTAGGCCCCGCGCTTACCTAACGCCGCCACTGCATAACTCATTTTGCTACATTATCACCAATAATTTGAAATAATTCTTTATTAACTACAGCTGTTTTTTCCTTGCTTATTTCAGATTTTATTTCAATAAGTATTCTAGTATATGAAATTCACGATGACATTTTAAGTGTAACAGTACTAGTTGTCTGAATGTGACGAATAAATTATTTTTGTATGCTTATCTGCGGGAAACAAAAATCCACTTTGTGATTTTGTGTGCCGTGTGTTTCAGACCTTTGGTTTAGGGGTGACAGCGGTAGCTGCAGGGGCGGTCCATAAATACGCGCTCCTTATGTTTTATTGTTAAATGGAAGAAAAACTAAACTTGTTGAAGTTAAATTTCCTGCCACACATTGTTAAAGAAATCTAAACTTGATGCCACGGATTTCCAAGATAATCGAACTGACATGAGACGCAATCACGGAGCTCAGTGTTGTGATCTCCCTTGTTCTAAATCTAGATTGCACGTAAGACATAAGTCATTGAGCGTTAGTTTTGCCTTCAGTTCTCTGTGAATGACGCAAAAAGACGCGCCAAGAGAAGGCTTTATGAAGTGATGGCTGTCCTGCATGGCTATCAAGTTATGGACGCCGAGATATTGTCGGAAACTTAAAAAAGACAAGACCCAAAGCAAGAAGAAAATAAAGTTAAAAGAAAAAAAGATGTTAAAATTCACGTTTTTTATAAGTGGACTAAAAATAAGAACATAAATTAAAACTTATAAGTTCAAGTACATTGATTTATTATGACTAAAAACGTGGGGCCGGCGCTTATGAGGTTTTACATATGCAGTTCACTCATTCTCTCACTTATAGATCTCTCTTTTGTCTTCTAAATTATAAATCTTTTATATATATATATATACCAAACACCTATCTCAGTGGTGTATCTCTAAATTAAAATGGGATTTTGGGGCACAAAATTTTACCACAGATAGATCTTTGCTGACAATGCATTGTATCAAAATTTCACAGCGATCGAATGTACCGTAATAAAATTAATACACTTTTAGTTTATCTCTATGAAACTCAATGCATGACGTCTGCAATTGAGTTCACCTCCACGTGCTTGCTGGAGTTCAGTCCAGCAAACGGTGACCACCCCACCCTCACCCCACTAATATAAATTTAATTTGATTTTTAAAAAAATCCGTACTACACTGATATCTTCATGCTATTCGGATTTGCAATAAGTACAGTCGAACCCAGTTATCTCGACCTCGGTTATCTCGCCAACCCTATTATGTCGACGCTTTTGAAGTGGAACCGCGAAATTCTCTCTTTGTCTAAGCATTTTTCTCATCGGTTATGTCGCTTCTTTTATGTCGCCGAACGCTAATATCTCGAGTACAAATGACGGCAAAATTCGCCACTAAACGTCGGTTATATCGATTATCGATTTTTGTCAAGTAATTTTGTTTTTGCGGACTGGTCAATCGTTAGAAGAAAATCCCGTTTTACTGTCCGGTCCGTATTTTCCCTTAAAATTTTTAAGAACCAACAAGGGGAAGGTATAAAATGTCCACCTCACGATGTCTGCTGGTGACGTCACAGCCCTCTTGCGTTCAGCTCCCTGCGCTGTTACTTTTGGTACCATGCTTCGCTCAGTAAGCAATACTTTTTACATTAAAAATCATTCACTAGCGAAATACACTAACACTGATGAAGTGAATGTTTAAATTATTTATAGTTCGGAATATTATTATTAAGAAAACGCTTTGATGTCACGGTCGCTGAAAAGCGTGTTGGCGCTGGTATTCTGCCGTAACACAACAAAAAAATTAACTCCGGGTAATAAGCTAATATATCGACTACATGAAGTTAAGGTTAACTGCTCCTGATTAAACGGATGAACAGTTGGTGTATATATGTCCTTTGTTGTTAGCAAACATGTATGTTTACTTTTATAGCATGCCGATCACTTCATCAAACAAATAACGGCAACGCTTTTGTGTAAAAAAAAAAATAAATAAAAATATAAAAAAATTTAAAAAATCACTTACATGTACATTCTCATTTATTAACGCACATCATGTACATTAAGAAATTTCAAGCACGTGTTAATATTTTGCCGCCATATTGGTTGTCGTTTATCTCGATCCTCTGTTATCTCGACTTTTTTTCGGCAAAACCCCTAGGCCGTCGACATATTCGAGTTTGACTGTATTTACCGAATCCAGATAGTGCAGAAAATTTCGATATCTGGTCCGGGTATTCGGCATGCCGGATATCTGGCTGTCCCCTAGTTTATTACGACAACAGGAATAGTATTTAATCTATTATATAATGCGCCTAAGCGCGTCCGAAGCCGCTATGCCCCGCAACTCTTGATTACTTTTTTAAAAATTGAAAATATAGACGTAAAATTTTGGTTTTGAGATTATCAGATCGTGTGGTTTTGCGCACCGTAAAAAAATGAAGTGGCGTCATGAAGCTTTTATTATATTAATTTATTTGATGTTACTTTTTATGTTGATAATCCGATTGTCTGAATAAGCATGTGTGCGAGTGTGTTAATATGTGTGTGTGCGGCTGTGTGTGCGTGTGACAGTGTGTTTGTATTCGTTGTGAAATAAAAATTTATTTCATACATTGCTAAAAGTGAAATTAAATATTGAAAAGACGATACCAGGTAATGGTTTATGTATAGTTAAAATTATGCACTGGATTATGAAAAATGCCGTTAATTTTATGAACACAAGTTTCTGCCGATGCGTTCTTCGTGGGTGCTTGATTAAAAGATAAAGGGAAGTCATTTAATATGACTTAAAAAACTGTTCATGAGAAGATAAATCTCCAATCATTTTTTTCAGAGATGTTTTTACTTTATATTAATTTTAGAAGAGCCCTTTGGCATTAGTTGGACGGTGATGGACGATTACTCGCATGAATCGCCACAATGGAAAATAAACAGTGAAAAGAACTTATAGTCGCTATTGAAATTGCATTATTTATAGTTTTGATATGTAATTGTGTAAGATTGAGGCTGATGGAACCTTTCTAACATTTTAAATTGTATTTTACAATATTACAATCACACGAAGATGGGTCGAACTAATTTCTCTTAGTCTTTGTTAAATAACTATAGAAATAAATGTGAAGAAATAATTTCATTGTAGACGAAATATCAATTTACATTTTAATATAAGCTTTTATTCATTTACGTATATAATCGGATGGAGACAAATTTTATACGGGCTTATAACAAGTCAAAATTACAGCAAATGAAATTTCTTAATAGAAAAATTAACACGGGACCGCTTTTGAAGCACTTTGATTTATCATAAAAACAATTGCAAATATTTGTTAGGAATAAGATGTATTTCTCTTAGGTGCTTAATTAATACAAGTAAGTGTTTTGGATCGATTTCATTATAAGCTGACATTAATGAAAATCGTATTTAAAGTAAACGCTTTTAAATAATAAAATGGTACGTGTATAAGCGTTAATACACTGCTTTAAGAGTGGGGTTAAATAGCGAAATTGTAATTTTTATAAAAAGGGGCAACTTTGTTAACTATTTCTTCGGTCATGAGTTTATAATATTGCCGAGCCATGAGTGACACTATTTCTTAGCCACTAGCTGATAATATCCTTTTTGCAAAGATTAAGAAAAACAGGAGTGTAAAATTTTAAACCCAAACCTTGCGATTCAACATGTGTTTTTTTAAACAAATAGACAATATTTAAAAAAATCTCCCATCCCTGCACATCCCAATCACATAAGTATTAATTAGTTAAATAAAAATAAATCTAATTTGTCCTAAATAAAGGTCATACATAAACTGTAAAGAAATAGATGTTGTGGATTAATTAGTAGATGAATGAAAAAGCTTACGTAAAAAAAGACTTATTGCTAGAATAATGCAATATTATGGTACGTGCTATGGTTAAAACTGTAGAGTTGTCTATTGGTGCATGTTTGTGTGTGTGTGGGTGGGGGAAGGGGCTATGTGCGTATGTGTGTGTGATTTGCTTTTTTCTATGTCTGCTAATGTCTCTAACATGACAACCAGTATTTTTAAAAGTATATATAGAAACAAAAATAATAAGACATTTCTACGGTGTAAATAGAAAGGGGTCGAAACGTCCGGGGTCGAAACGCCCTAGGGTCGAAAAGTCCCGTGGTGGAACTGTCCGGGATCGATTCTCCCCGGGATCGAATCGACCGGGGTTGAACCTTCCGTGGTCGAACTGACCGTAGTCGAAACGACCTGGAAACAAAACGTCCTGTGGTCGAACAGCCAGGGTTGAACCATCCGGGGTCGAAGTGTCCAACCACCAAATAGAAAATACTTTTTGCTCAACTAAAGTAAACCGCAGGGTACATTTTCCGCTCAAACCTTGCGATTTAAGATGTTTATTTAAAACAATTTAACTCATACATACCTTAATTTAGCATCAATATTCACATAATTAATATCTGGCCGATAAAAAAAATCCTATTAATTTGACTAAGGCCATGTTTAGCCTAGAAATAGAAATAATGTTTTGGGGAGCTTTTCCCTTGAAAAAAGTAATCTTAAAACAGGTATTTTACTCTAAGACCTAACGAATGATAAACCATCCATTTTAAAAAATTGGGTACATTTTTCGAACAATGCGTTTGCTTGACATACGCTTTGGAATAAAAACTGTTCTTTAAGGTGTAAGTATATCAAGTGTAAAGTATTATCACGGGTATTACGACTTATACATAGGATCTAGCATAAGGAAGTGCGTGTTATGTCGAAAAAATCACACTGACAACAACTCATTTTGTGCCAAGCTGTTTAGAGTTTATTAGATGAATAGTATACAACGGGAATAAAGATTGATATACTGANAAAAAAAGTGCGGGAATATATAATGATTGAGACATAACATTTATAAGTAGATCAATTTTTCACCATTCTCTTAAAAAGCAGCATTGTTCTTTTGCTTTTATTCACGTTAAAGGAACATGTGCCTTGATAACATATAAACCATATTTTCCTCTTTCCCCAAGCCACAATATTCACAAATATTATCTGGCTAAAAATATCCTATTCGTCTTTAACTAATTTCATGCTTAGTATAAATGAAATGTGTGTTTTCTAAGAACCAAAGGAATCATGTGGAGATATTGTTTTCATGTTTTGATTCACGTGAAAAGAAAGTGAGCCTTGCCCGTTAGATTTTTTAAACTGTTAACATTTGTTATTCTGGTAGAGTATATCGCATGCGTTATTAAAGGGATTCGAGCATGGTGAAAGAAAGCCATCAATCGATCTAAATGGAAGGATGAGGTTGAGCAGGCCAGGGCCCTACATGGGCTTTAGAGCCAATGATTTTCATGATGATGCTATATTAAAGCATAAATATCAAAATTGATGGGTAATATTTAAATTAATACTTTTTTTTTTCTTGACACGCATATCGTTGTTTTTATTAAGAAGGGGTTTGATTTATCACTACCCTAATTTCTTGATGCGTTTATATTCATTTTATGGAGAATTTGAGACACAAAACCAAACAAAGTTATTCTTATTGTGCCTAACCCGTAGCGTAGCACGGGTATTTCGCTCGTTTAATAATATATGTGTTTATAATTATCTATCTATTAGAAATATTTGACTTGGCCCATCAAATACTAATATTGCTTTTACACTCTAACCTCGCGTAGTATTACAAAAATGCTTTCACATTATAGTAGTCTTGTGGCAGTGGCGTAGCTAGGGGGGCGGAGGGGGCGGTCCGCCCCGGGCGGCACTCATCTAAAGGGCGGCAATTTTGGGCATTAATTTGAAAAATAGAGCCATTTACGACAACAGCCCGTTTTCTTTTGAAGGGAAAAAAATGTGAAACAAAAATACTCTTAATTTCGAATCTTAATTAGCGGATTCACGCAACATCTGTATATTTACATAGTGGTAGTTATAAATAACGCAAACCCGTGCAAAAATTAAAAATCGCTCAAAAAAGGATAGGTGTGTTTAGAAAATCAAGCGGTATGATTCACAAATGGCGCTATTATAAGAAAACTGCACAAAAACAGCACATAACCGCTGGGCCTAATAATATGTACTATTAATATCACCATGACAGTATTTGTGTGGAATTGTCGACATTTGCAAAATGATGCGCTAACAAGTACCTACATGACATGGTGGCTCAAATATTGTGTTTAAATTGCAAGTAGTAATTTACATTACTGTTTCAGTTTTAGAAAATTATTTTAAGGTAACTTACTAATTATTATTATTATTTTTTTAATTGCGTTAAAGTAGAAAACATAATTTGTGTTTTTCATTAAAATATTGTTATTCATTTTACTAGCAAATAAATGTCTTTATTACCATTGACAAAGAACAGTTCAAATTGAACGAAAAAGGGTCCAAGTTTTTCATTGCTGCCCGCAGGGCCAGTCTTTGCAATTGCGACGCCTTATGCAGCTTAGTATGCGAAAATGGATGCGCGGGGCCCAGTTTGGGTAGGGATAAGGTATTAATAAGGATAATAAGTGAAAAATAAGATAGATGGGGCCTATGAAAGCATGAAACCACTACGGCCGTATAGATGCATGGCAGTGGCCTTAGACCAGCCAACGCTTTACCTACACTACAAGAAGAGGCATTATGTTTGAAAAACAGGGGGTGTCCCCTTGACCAATTAAAATATATTAAATAGTATAGATTCTTTACCTAACATTATAATTTTGCTAAGAATGTTTTCAACAATTACTATCATTGTATCTAGTTGTGAAAGGAGCTTCTCCAAACTGCAGTTGATTAAAAAATTAGACCCTATCTTCGTTCCACATTGAATTATTTAAGATTACATAATCTTGCAATATTTACTAAAGCTAGAACAAGATATTACAAATAATTTAAATTTTGATAATATAATACACGACTTCTCTATTATGAAAGTTGGGTAAGTAAATGTATAAATATTTTTACATACTAATGTATACAATTTCTATGTTTATAAAAGAAATCATATATTTATAAATAAAAAANAAAATTAGACCCTATCTTCGTTCCACATTGAATTATTTAAGATTACATAATCTTGCAATATTTACTAAAGCTAGAACAAGATATTACAAATAATTTAAATTTTGATAATATAATACCCGGGGGGGGGGGAAGGGGGGTGTTCTACGTTGTAGCGAGCTGGACTACCGAACCGCAGCAAGAACCCGCGCCACGGGTTCGAAACCGCGGATCTGGCAAACCACACAATCCCATGCTCGTTAGTGGTCAATGAAACTTGTGAACGCTACTTCACTTGCTCCCATGGACCTTCATGGTCTCTAAGGGATATTTATTATTATTATTTAATATAATACACGACATCTCTATTATGAAAGTTGGGTAAGTAAATGTATAAATATTTTTACATACTAATGTATACAATTTCTATGTTTATAAAAGAAATCATATATTTATAAATAAAAAATAAAAGCATGTTAATTGTTAATAATTTTCGGTGTAAATTTGGAATATGTTTTTGTCTCATTTGGGGGCCTGTGACCTCAGTAAATTTCTTGTGGCCTTTAATAAAAGCATCACATATTTTTAAAAATTATTACTTATAGGTATATCATCTTATTCAGCCTATTTTATTAATGCTTACATAAATATGGCATGCAATTTTTAACATTTTCCACACCTTTTACCTTTACAATGTATTTCCTTTCAATTACAATTATTTATTAATGTTTATTAATTTATAAAAACCATCATACGATTGACTTAAGTGGCCGTCCTCAAATGACGTGTCACGATTTTGGCTGAAAATTTACCCCAAGCTCTCCCCTGGTCACACGTCGTCACAAAAACTTACACCCCTTTCTTCAATGTGACATCAAAAAGCCTCCACCCTCCACCACCCCCCCCCCAAAAAAAGCCATATTTTCTATTTGAAAATCAGCATGTTTCCGGTTTATTTATTTTTTTGTCAGTTAAATACTTTTTAGTGTAAGGCTGCACTCTAATATCTTAACACGTGTAAAACCCTGTAAAACTTTATTAAATTAAGTTTCGGTAATCATATATTTAAGTGGAACTTTTATTTAAATTTGCGCGTTTTTATTTGACTTCAAATGTGTGACGCCCTCTCCCCCCCCCCACATGTGTGACGTCATTTATGGACACCCCTAAAAGGGCGGCAAATTTGTGACCGCCCCGGGCGGCAAAAGCTCTAGCTACGCCACTGTCTTGTGGTCATACTACTTGTAGGTGCATTCATTTTTACTCCATGTCGAGCGGTTTAGAAACTAAGCCTTGAAAGCAAGAAGTCGTGCTAATTTTAGCGTAAAGCGTTTGCAAAGTGGTAATTTACTCTATATCAAATAAAGAAAGTACCCGCAAAAAAGCTACAGCTGAATTTAATATGCATAAATGAGAATGTGCGCACCGTAGTTTGACAATAAAATATTTTTGAAAGCGTACCGTTCAAAATAAAGTCTTGGAAAAAAAATACTGCACAAAAACTAAGTCGTTATGAACGTCCGCGTAAACTTGTTTAGACTGAGATTAATGTTTTTTTTCCCTCATTGGCTGTGGGAGTCTTTAGCAGTGGCGGATTTAGCTTTGTCTGCGTGGGGGGGCCAGGAGAATTTCAGGGGGGCGCCGCAAAATTTTACTAATATCAAAGCATGGGGTAAATACTAGGGCCGTTAACGATTAATTAAATTTTAATTGTTAACTTTTGGAAAAATAACGATTAATTAATCGTTAATTTCGATTAAAGCCAAAAATTTTAATTTATGATGTCATAAGTAACACTTACTTCACGTTCTTTAGCGCATTTTCGAGAAGTCGAATGCGCTATTGCACCCGTTTTGTCCGTCCGTCCGTCATCACCCTTGATCTCAGCATCCATAAGTCCTAGACCCATGAGGTATATATGTTTTTTGTATGTCCTGACCTGCCATTTGTGCATCAACACTCAGTTACTCGATCCGTTAAAAAACCCCGTTAAAACTACCAAAAAATATTTCGAATCGAGAGGTAACACTAGCGCAGGGAACGGCCGCCATTGCCGGAAGTCGAATACATAGTTTTCAAGCATTGAAGAGTGGTGCGAAAGCGTGCAAAAGAATTAGTTTTTTTTTTTAGTTGACGTCATTAGAATATGTGTAAAAGTTTAGAGAGTTTTACGTCATCATTTGTGGTGACTTGTAGTTAGATTAAAGAGAAAATAAAAAATTTTTAAATGTAAAGAAATGACTTTTAAATTTAAAAAAATGTCAAGTATATTCATTACACAAGAAAATTCATAAAAATATGTCTAAAATCTAAACACAATTACTGATAACTACATAATGCTGATATCTAACATAAGTACTGATACATAATACGAAAATGCGCTAACACGTCCTGAGTTCCAAAAGGGACCAGGCTTAACATGATTTTCTTGAAAATCTAAATAACGCTGGCATGTCTCCTTTAAATATTCCTTTTAATCAACTACGCAAAAAGACAAGTGTGTTGACATTATTAGGTTCATGTGATGAGCGGGTCTAATTGACAATATAAACAGCCGAGTTTAACAATCATTCACATGGAACTGAGAAAACTCAAACTGGTATGCTCAAAACGGTCTTGGTAAGGAATGACATTATCGGACATCGGTGTTCATTATTTTTCCACCATTGTACAGGATAAATGGATTCAATAACTTTCATCTCCATTTTGTAACTCAGTAATTCATCAGAAGAGCTGTCGTCATTTCTATCTCAAGTCAAACTCAATTACTCCCATTAGCTAATACGCTTTTCATTTGATTTGATAAGTAGGCGAAATTTATTAACATTTTGAACATGCCGCCAGTCAATATTTTAAAACCAAAATGTTCGTGTAATCTTCAGGAAATTTATTATTTATCAGCCGCTTTTTTTTTCTTTTTTTTAACTCTTTGACTTCCAATTACTTTTAAGTGATGGGTCGATTAATGGTTAAAAATAATTTAACCCTTAAACTTTTTAAGGATTAGTCGAGAAATTAATCGTTCATTTCCGCAGCCCTTGTCAATACTAATTATTGGCCTACTAATTTAGTAAATTTTCCAAATTAACAAACAAGTCAAACAGAAGAAATAAATATAGACAGATATATTTTCAAAATAGTAACATTTATTTATTTCAATTGTATATTTATTGATCTAAGAAAGAAACTTAGTTTATACGAATTTATATAGAGCCCTGAGCCTTATTTAAATTCCTTTCTACGTGAAGCGAAACGATTTATCGTTGATTCAAAGTCAACGTTCTCACCTAGATCACGTTCATTTGAAATTATTGCCAATCCAGACAGACGTTCGTTTGTCATTGTTGAGCGCAAATAATTTTTGATGATTTTCAATCATTGCTAACAGGAAGATTCAAGTAAATTTTT
>MUZC01000034.1:1214917-1227050 GCA_002072015.1 Radix auricularia | reverse complement strand
ATTGAAATAAATACAAGATGAGACAAACTTATAGCCTAAGATTGGGATTGAAATACAAGATGAGACAAACTTAAAGCCTAGGATTGGCATTGAAATAAAGGATGAGACAAACTTAAAGCCTAGGATTGGCATTGAAATAAAGGATGAGACAAACTTATAGCCTAAGATTGGCATTGAAATACAAGATGAGACAAACTTATAGCCTAATATTAGCATTGAAATACAAGATGAGACAAACTTATAGCCTAATATTAGCATTGAAATACAAGATGACTCACTGAGTTGATGAAGAACTCTCCCAAAGTTGTAGTAGGACTCCTGGCATTCCCCTCGCATTTCTTTGTAGGCGTTCATCAAGCAGATGACCTGAGGAAAGTAGGATTATAGTCATTACTACACAAGACGATGTAGACTAGAGTGGAGGTTTCTGAGAATAGGTAAATATCACCCAGCGCAGTAATCATTGCCTGAACACCAAACACAGTAATCACAGTCTGAGTGAACTGGAAGAAGCTATCAATTACACTGGTTATGTGTTTCAAATGTTGAGAAATGACAAGCTTTATATCTCTGACTCAATATAAACCATTATTTACTTGTACTGATGATCTGACCCAATATAAACCATTATTTACTTGTACTGATGTTCTGACCCAATATAAACCATTATTTACTTGTACTGATGATCTGACCCAATATAAACCATTATTTACTTGTACTGATGATCTGACCCAACTGATGATCTGACCCAATATAAACCATTATTTACTTGTACTGATGATCTGACCCAATATAAACCATTATTTACTTGTATAATGTGTGGATTCTTTCTACTTGTGAAGGACTGGGAGGCTATGTGGGCCAGGCACAGGGCTGAGCAGAGAAGAGCCATATCATTGTCTGGAGTTCTTCGAAACACAGACAAGTATTCTCCTACATTGGAGGGAAAAAAATAACTTATGACCTAATGTCATTTTTTATATCATAGCTACAGATAAAATAACCACAGCTTAACTTTTTTTTTTATTAGATTCAATAAAAATGACATGTTTGTTGAAATCCTAAAAAATGTTTTTGTAAAATCTCAGGTAAAAAATTTCAAGGTAAAAAGAAACCAACAATCTAAATAGAAAGATGTATTTGTGTAAGTACTCTAGTAGCTATATGATATATTCATATATACCATAAGAGGCTTTATGTGTAATACTGATATTTCACTTTTTAAAAAAATACTTTTGGAGCCAAAGTTCAAGGTTATACAACTCTTCAGTGTGCCATGGATTCTATAAATAATCATGGGCATAAATTTACCGAACTATAAATATCCAACAAATAAATTTACCCAGAGCCTGTTTATAAGTTCCTGAAATCAGTCGAGAATTTCCATTAAGCATTCCAAGAGCCAGGCTGTTGGGGTTCTGAAACAAAATTAGCAAGTCGTAACGAGAAAATTTTTTACCCCAATCGTTTTTTAAAAAACCATTCGTACATACAAACATAACATAACCATTTGTTACTTTTTTTTTATTTTAAAGCTGATAATAAAACCAGATTTCTAAATGATCCTATCCAAAGATAAGGAAATGAATAAACATGAGTTATGTATAAAAACTACAAACAGAAGCATTTCCATCCCCCCCCCCCACCAAAACCACCCCATGACCGCTTCCCCTCCTATGCCTTTCAAGGCTTCTGAAATTTAAAAAAACAACAAAACTTTCCTACCTTCATGAGTCCCCTGACAGCATATCGCAGGTCAGTGACCTCCTTGAGTCGCGTGACCACATAACAGTACAAGTTCCAGGCTTGCGGATTGTCCTTTTCCTGATGAAAGGGAGACAAAAACCATCCTTACAACCATACGAAGTTGCATTATAAGTGATTTGGATTATAGATACTTACTTGAAATGATTATCTTTTATTTTGTTGACATTTTGAAGGTATATCACTTTTAGTGGATCATTGGTCTAAGATGAATCTGAATGCAGCTGATGTGCTACAGATTAGAGGTGTAACGTTTCAGATTTTAATTTTTTTTTTTTCGTAATCACATTCTCAGGCATAAAAGCCAAACGAATCAATTACCTCCGCCATTAAACCCCTTGCCAGGTGGTAAATATTCATCCCAACTGGGCACATTTTCAGGCATAAGAACTCAGCATCCTAAAAGATAAAACAGAAAAAATTTTAATTCTAAGTTTATTGTTGAGCAGACTTGTAATTTTATGCAATTAATTCTATTTTCTTTAACCTCAGATATCATTCTTTTCATATATGTCCCTTTGGACATCTTATCAGATATCATTCATTTAATTTATGTCCCGTTTGGACATCTTATCAGATATCATTCATTTAATTTATGTCCCGTTTGGACATCTTATCAGATATCATTCATTTCATACATGTCCCGTTTGGTCATCTTATCAGATATCATTCATTTAATTTATGTCCTGTTTGGACATCTTATCAGATATCATTCATTTAATTTATGTCCTGTTTGGACATCTTATCAGATATCATTCATTTCATATATGTCCCATTTGGACATCTTATATCTTATACATTACAGATGCTTCATCTATAAATAAGACTACTGTGTCCTAAACTTGAGACACAAAGATGGTGATATTAATTAAAGGATACCATTATAGGATATCACCATAGGATACCATTGTAGGATACCATTATAGGATATCATCATAGGATACCATTATAGGATACCACAATAGGATATCATTATAGGATACCATCAATATCTTTTTTATTTTGTTGAAATTCAAACTTTCTTGGGATTACATATATCTTTTTGGGATTTTCTATAAATTCTTGTGTTGGTGGGACGGGGACTGGGGTGGAGGGAGGTAATAAATATTTGTGAGCATGCCAAAATTTCATTATATGTATTTTTCTGTGTATTTTTCTCCTTTGCAAATAACATTGGTGAACATTTGCAGGAAATGCCTGAAGACATACTGACATTGTTTAGTAGTTACCTTCACCATTGCTTGATCAGAAGAGAAAATCGGGCAGACCAAACCCAGGAACGCAGTCTCTATTAGTTCACTTGTCATTCCTTTTTCATACATAGCTCTGCATGCCTTTGATGGGATAGTACAACATATTAAAATAGTTATGGTCCTGTAATAGCAGCTAGCTTCCATAATACTAATACCTGATAAAATAAATTAAAATTTCTTGTATACTGATTTTGTTTTTTTAATTTAAAAATAATTTTTACACAAAGTTGAATTTTGCTTCAATATTTTTATTGTTTCTTAATATTTAAAAAATCTTTTTTTTCATTTGAAAGCATCATTTACTTGGAAGCAGGCAATACAGGGACGTTTTTAAGTTTTAAAGGAGCCATTATGTTTCCTCTAAGGTTTGTTGGTCGGTGTGCAAGGTTTGTTGGTTGGTGTGCAAGATTTGTTGGTTGGTGTGCAAGGTTTTGTTGGTCTGTGTGCTAGGTTTGTTGGTCTGTGTGCAAGGTAATTTGGTCTGTGTGCAAGGTTTGATGGTCTGTGTGCAAGGTTTGTTGGTCTGTGTGCAAGGTGTGTTGGTCTGTGTGCAAGTTTTGATGGTCTGTGTGCAAGGTGTGTTGGTCTGTGTGCAAGGTTTGTTGGTCTGTGTGCAAGGTTTGATGGTCTGTGTGCAAGGTTTGTTTGGTCTGTGTGCAAGGTTTGTTTGGTCTGTGTGTAAGGTTTGTTTGGTATGTGTGCAAGGTTTGTTGGTCTGTGTGCAAGGTTTGTTGGTCTGTGTGCAAGGTTTGTTGGTCTGTGTGCAAGGTTTGTTGGTCTGTGTGGAAGGTTTGTTGGTCTGTTTGCAAGGTTTGTTTGTCTGTGTGCAAGGTTTGTTGGTCTGTGTGGAAGGTTTGTTTGTCTGTGTGCAAGGTTTGTTGGTCTGTGTGCAAGGTTTGTTGGTCTGTGTGCAAGGTTTGTTGGTCTGTGTGGAAGGTTTGTTGGTCTGTGTGCAAGGTTTGTTTGGTCTGTGTGCAAGGTTTGTTGGTCTGTTTGCAAACATGCACAGCATTAATTTTTTGTGCAATATTTTAAAAAATTTGCTAAGCTGTAATTCTTAACTGCTGCGTTGCATCAGTAAGATATCTGCGCAGCCACTCAGCTTAAAGGGAACATTGGTAAGCAGTGGATATTTTACAATGGCTAACATGGATTAATCAGCTAGTGATGTGCCTGGAATAGAACAATTATCTCTCAAAAAGAATGAATGGATTAAGAATGAATGGATTAAGGATTCACTATCTGTATGTTATGCTGTACAGTTAGGTACACAATCAAAATGCCATTAACTTATAAAAGTTACTGCATAAACCCACATAAGAGGACATAATGTTTTTTTTGTGTGGTACAAGTTTACAAATGTTGAGAGCACCTGAAAGCTCCACCCACAGTCAATTTATTGACTCACCTTCACATAAACATCCCACAGTGTAGCTCGAAATTTTTTGGCCTCTCCTTCTTTGAAAGTCTTATTTTCTGATGTCTCTGCCTCTGGTGGCTTGTCTAAGGATATCAAAAAATTAGGGCTTTTGGAAATTATCGATTAATTTCTCGATTAATTGGTAAAATATTTTATCGATTAAAATTATTTTAATAGATAAAATTAATATTAAAATTAGGCAAAATACGATAAATTAATAATTAGCAATAGTTTGCTTTTTTACGTACAAACGTCTCAATTTTAAAAAAAAAGATTTTTAAAGTGTAAACTTTAAAATAAGATGTTTTATAAGGAAAATGGTATAAACAATTAGACATTGTTTTTACTTAATTAACAATAACAAAATTTAAATTCATTGACATTATATTGAACTACTTATATTTAAATAAAAAAATGTCAATTGCCTGTTTTTGTTACTTCCCTTGAAATTTTCAGTTTAATGATGTCATACATCTTATTTTTAGCTTTAATAAAAATTATCGATTAATTATTCGGTAATTTTTCAAAAGTTAACGATTAAATTTAAATTAACCGATAACAGCCCCACAAAAAACGTATCATCATTCAAGCCTACAAGAGAGCTGCTACATCAAGTAGGATATTTAGAGTAAGGTTTTTAACAGTTAACCTGTCCCATTTAATCAGGACCAGTTAAACGTAACTTCATTTAGTCGGTATTAGCTTGTTACCCGGAGTTAATTTTTTGTTGTGTTGTGGCAGATTATCAGAGCCAATATGCGGGAGGCCGTAACATCAAATCATTTTCTTAATATTCCGGCCTATAAAATTATATAAAAATACACATCATCACAGTTAGTGGAGTTCAGCTAGTGAACGATTTTTAATTTTTTTAAAGTATTCGCTTAGTTGCCGAAGTGTAGTACCAGAAGTAACACAGCCCAGAGGTAATGTAAAAATGTGAATAATGGTCTAGGCCGTGAGTGTTACTATTTATACTACAAGAGGAAATTCCAGTCTTAAATCAACAGTTTTCCAGCTAAGTATGTACAAGTCAAAGACATTAAACTTAAAATTACCACATTGATATAAAATTTTTGTTTTCTAAAAATTTATTTTTTTCGTGCATTGGAAAAGGAGCACAGTGCATGAAAGCTGAATGCAAGCAGGCTGTGACGTCAAATGCACTTCAATGTCAACAGCAAAAGTCGCAGGGCGAAAATTTCCTGCCTTCCCTAGTTGGTTCTAATAAAATTAAGGAAAAAAATATGCAAGGATACTGAAAACATTTTTTTTAACAGTTAACCAATCTGCAAAAACAGACTTGACAACATTTGATAACATCCATACTAATACTTTTATTACATAAATTTAAAAATTCAATATCATTACAGTTGACTACTTTTTTCATTTTTGAATTTGCTGTTTTGGCGGTAACACTAGTTAGTACACTACGAGCGCTATGAGCTATGATGTCAAATCAGACGAAGCGAGGCGAAACTTTGATCCATTCTCTTGTTGGTTCACAGAACAGTAAAAATAACCGACCGACCGTTACCAGTCTTTTTTTTTTTTAACGGTTAACCGGTCCTCAAAAACGAGCGGTCTTAGCAACCTTAATTTAGAGATTTTAAGCTTGTTGCATTAAAGGCTCATACTCTGTTAACTTAGAAAGTCAGACCTAGAATACAAGTGTAGACTGTGGACACTGGCTGCATAATATCTCATCCAGTGCATTAAAAAATATGTTGGTGTTTGCACCAAAGTTCATTAGTTGTGTTGCACAGCAAAGGTCCCACCATGGCTGATATTCATGACATGATCAAACCTGTCCAAAGGTTGGTGCCTGAAGTGAGGGAAGATTTACAAATTCCTCCTCCTCTCCCCCTCAATGATGCTTCCAATAAATTTAAGTGTAAAAATGTCATCCAGGTTAGGCTGAACGACACTAGTCTTTGCATCCAGTTTGCTGATTATTGCCCCCCCCCCTCCAAACTGATCTTGTCATCTTTGATTGGATTTCATTTTAGTTGTATTTGTTCTATATCCATACCTTAAGTTGATTTCTTAGCACTGCCTATTACCATACCTTTAGTTGATTTCTTAGCACTGCCTATTACCATACCTTTAGTTGATTTCTTAGCTCTTAGCACTGCCTATTACCATACCTTTAGTTGATTTCTTAGCACTGCCTATTACCATACCTTTAGTTGATTTCTTAGCACTGCCCTTTACCATAACTTTAGTTGATTTCTTAGCACTGCCCTTTACCATACCTTTAGTTGATTTCTTAGCACTGCCCTTTACCATAACTTTAGTTGATTTCTTAGCACTGCCTGTTACCATACCTTTAGTTGATTTCTTAGCACTGCCTATTACCATACCTTTAGTTGATTTCTTAGCACTGCCTGTCATCTGTGGTAAAACATTTCTTCTACTCTTAGTGGTCCTCATCCCCAGCAAAACTAACAAAGAGAAAAAAAACAAATTGGAGAAATCAAACGTCAAAAAGAGCCAACACTTAAAATAGAATGTCACACCCTCGCCTTAAACAGAACAATAATGGCTTTTAAAAAAACACTAGAACTTGGAAAATTTTTAAAAATTCTTTTGAATGATAGCATTTAAAAATTCTGAATTTAATGAAAGAAATGAACATACACCAAAATGGGGTTTGGGGCATGGAGGAGAAAAGCCATAGATGTGGTGGAGCTGGCCAGGGTCTTACATGGGCTGTGGTGTCATAGATGATGATGAATTTAATGAAACCTGCTTTTGAATAAGGACACTTTAACCCTGTCAGTTCGACCACAGGACATTTTGACCCCAGTTCGTTCGACCACAGAAGATTCGACCACGGGCGATTTGCCGGACATTTCAATCACAGGAGGTTTGATCACTGACATTTGGACCCCTTTGTATCTACACAATGCCTTAGAAATTGATTTTTTAAAAAAAATTTTGATATACTTTCTAAAATTCATTGTAATTAAAATTAATTTTTGGAATAAAAATTATTCAACTTAATATTATTAATAATTATTATCCATTAAAAATTAAATACAGTTTGAAATACTAATTTTCAATGTTTAATTTGCGACGATTTGAAAAAAGTATGTACACTTACAACCAGTCAACATTCAACGCAAATTCATGATTGTGATAAATGTACCATTCCTCTCAGGTCATTCCAAACCTATCTAACTCCACCACAACCCCGATCCAATGTAATTGGGCAATAAAAAAGCAATGTGGCAAGATAGTTCTTTCTAAAAGTGCCTACATTCTCGTGGCCCCCACTCAATTTCTTGACCTTCCCCATAACCCTTGCCATTACACGGCCCGCTGTGGTCATCATTGGGTCTATTCTTTGTAACATGTCATTATGAAAGCCCCGGACTAAATGTAAGTAACAATGGCTTTACGTTCAGACCGGTCATATGGGCCCAACAGCTTGAATGTTATTATTGTCTGCTGAGCGGCGGTATTAACTATTGAAATTTTCTAAATTTAAAATACTGACAACTTAGTATGTCTTATTAAAAAAAGTATTTCTGTGAGAAGGTCTTTATGTTTTAAGGAACACAAGAAACAGATGTGAATGGAAGGGCGCGGGTTTGTAATGGTTTTAGCGCCTGGGAAGTGTGTTGTTCAGCATGTCAACACCTTTAAAAAATAAATAAAAAATAATAAACTTTCATTTATTTTTGTTATCTCAGTGAAAATCTTTGAACAACTTAAGTATATAAATTTTTTAAACCAATAATAAATTAGGTCCTTTTTAAGTCTGTTAGGGATAGAGGTGAAGATTCTGTTTTTAATTATTTATGCATAATATACCTAAAATGAATTTAAAATAATAATAATAATATTTTTTTAAAACAATAAATAAAACCAGTAATAAAAAACTTGAATAAGTATTTGAGCGCAATTTCCAAAAATTTGTCCATAACAATTTTTGAGAAAATCACTAAATGGTGTTCAGCAACTTAATAATGATCACACATTATTTGAATAATTCAAAACAGAAAAATAAGTTTACTAATGTGATTTTTCAACGCAAATCATTTTAGATTACATTAAAAATAATTTCAAATCAATAATTGCGAAAGTAAACAAAACAATTGCTATCTAAAAATTGCTGTCATATATTTCAAATTTATTAACGCAGTTGTTAAGTTCTGGGTAATTAATTGTATGACTCACAAGGACAGGCTAAACTCAAACAAGTCAAACACTATGAGAATTATTTATATATTTTATCTGTTCCACTCTTTAACAAAGAAGTCCTTCTAAACACAATGGTATCAATGTCCTTCTTGCAATCAACAACAAACTATGGCATATTTTCTCTATGGCATCATATCCCCTCACACTACATCACACCAAGAATATGGAAATATAATGCACACCACGCAACAATGGTTGCAGAGAAATTGACAAAATACTGATATTTTTGGGTTGTTTTTTTTTTAATTTTCCGGGAAATCCAGTAAACCTTAGCACATCCTTGGGACTTCCTTAACATATTTGAAAAATACCCAAACTGTCTATCTGGTATGGTTCAGGAGAAGTTATAGGATCAAGATTGACAGACATTTTGAAATGATCAACGCAATTTTTCCAAAGAAATTGCATTAAAAAATTTCACGGCGTAGAAAAAAGTGTCAAAACGTCCTGGGGTCAAAGCGTCCTGGGGTCGAAGCATCCTAGGGTTAAAATGTCCTGTGGTCGAACTGGCAGGGTCTAACTGTCCGGGGTCCATGTGCCCGACAACCATTTTTTGTGCCTGCTTTTAAATTTTGACACTAATTTGAAAAACACCAAAAGCAAGAGGTCAGATAACCATTGTTTTCAGCAGCAATCCACTCTGCTGATTATCGGTTGCTATGACACAAACCTTTGATCATGTCAGGCTTCAGTATTCCAGGAAAATGATAGGACAAGAGTTTCCTGGCGGTGGCTATGAACTCATCCATCTTGCCCTGGGAGTGGAGGAGCTGACACTTGTGAATCAGCAGCAGCTGGTCGGCAGTAGCCTCCCCTTCTTCAGCTGGGCCTTTAAAAAAGTAAACTTCCAATATTATAATTTTTTATACCTTCCCCAAAAAATAAATATAAAGTGCTTTTAAATGTATTCATGGTATAAAATTGGAATCATTTTAAAAACATTTCCAAGTCAATTTAAAAGTTGAAAAAAAATTGTACTTGCCTTTTGAGAGCACCTCCAAGGCAACTTCATTTTGTCCCATCTGCTGCAACAGGGATGAAAGGATAAGTCTTGCCCCATAATGTCCCGGTGCCATTTCAACAACCTGTGTGTAGGCTTCAGCAGCAGCTTTTATATCTCCCAGGGCATTCAAACACTGACCATAAGTCAACCACACAGCAGCCTATAACAACAAAGATAAATTTTAAAGGAAGGTTCTCGGCTGGAAGTCATAAAGTTAATTTATCATAAGTGTAATAGAAAAAAAAATTATAGAATATTAAAATCCCCATATCCAAAAGCAGATTAGCGTACTTTGTCTTGCAATAATTTTAATGTATTTAGGTAAATAAAACCATGTTGAAACAAGTAATAAAAACTCAAATGAGTATTTAAACGCAATTTCCAAACAAAGAATTTCCTATTTTTTTTATGCAAAGGAAATCATTTCTATCTACAAATTTCAGCTAAAATTACAGGAGTCTAACGAAAACAGATTTTTAAAAAAATTCCTTCTCCAATATTGTTCTACATAATATTAGCTATCATTTGGCGTTTGTTACAACCCGATAGCTGTTATGGATGGCCGAGAAATCGACAAAATATTGTTATTTTTTCATTTTTTGTTTTGATTTTCCAGGGAATCCACTAAACCCTTTCAGTAATTTTTTTGGCCTTGCTGCACATCCTTCGGACCTCCTTAACATATTTGCTCGAACAGACTGGGCAGACATTTCAAATATATAAAATATGGGAAATTGCGTTTAATAGGATGGCTCAACCAATCAGCACCACATTCATTCCTACCTTGTTATATTTCTCTGAATGAACCAACGAATGAAGAATAGGCCTGGCATCGTCTGGGTAGCCACATTCCACCATAGTCTCAGCTATATCATAATGTATGTCCCCATATTGCTCAACATCAGTATCAGTCAAGCTTTTGATTAAATCCTATTGAGAAGTTCAATTAAAAAATACAACTTATTTAGACACCTCTATTCTTTAATAATTATAATTTTTTTTAAAATACATTTATTTGTATAATGCAAACATCACTGCAGGCTAGGGCTGTCAATATTGTTGAAAAATTATGCCCGGGTACCCGTCCAAAATTTGAACGGGTACCCGGGTTACTCGTTCTAAATGCCTCAAAATTTTTATCATGATGCATGCTATTACTACCATTAGCCTTTTACTGCTTTGTTTATTATGGAAATTCTAATTTTGATGTAATGAGTCAACGATTCAAAAATGATTACATTGAAATGAAATACTACTATAGTACAGTGGTGTAAAAACAATGAGCAGAAGGATGCTAAGGTGATTTTTTTTAGGGGAAGGGAGCGCTAATCATATGGTGACATGGCGGGTTATTCCAGCTGTAGCTGACAACTGTTTTAATAAACTAAACTTTTCAGGACTTGCCCCTACTTAGTGGACCCATCCCCAAGCATTTATTTTTGTAATACAGTGAAAATTGTTCAATGATTGAAATATGATTTTTTTTAAAATATTTTTTTTAATAATAAAAACAGAATAAAGCAGGTGTTTATGGTGGGAATAGGATTCGAGACATATGTTAGTGGGGGGGGGGGGGGGGGTTAGATAAAAGAAATTAGCACGTCTCAATCGGTAACAAAGATGAGCGGCGTATTTCAAAGTCAAAGCCAAGATCATTTATAGCCATTTGTAGTTATCGCTCTTGTGTCCTATTTTGTGTCATACCGAGTGGACGAACCCATCCCCACCAGTTATTTTTGTTATTATAGTGAAAATCATTCAAAGATTGAAATATTTTTTTAAAGTATGGTGAGGATAGGAGTGGAGACGCGTGTGAGTGGGGAGGGATTAGATAAACAACATTGGCTCGCTCAATCGGTTACAAAGATGAGCGGTGTATGCCAAAGCTTCCTAGTTAATAGTAGTTATTGGCTTTGTGTTCTGTTCTATTTTCCTTTCTTGAACAATTCAAAGGACTAAAAACTTTTTATATTAAATGATTTTTGTTTCATGTTCCTGGGGGAAAAAGTGTATCAAAATAATTTATAGTTCGTCTGGACCGTGTTTCACTTCCGTTTAACACTTATTTCTTTTTAAGCGTATTTTACAGTATATATTTGAAACCAAAAGTTTTAATTTGATAAATTATTCACGAGCCCAAATGTGAACACAGAAGAGCCACAGTTCAAAAACTGGTGATAAAGATATTGCAGTAACATTTTCACGGGTACCCAAGCACCATTTTACTACCCGGGACCTGGGTACCCGTTGACAGGCCTACCTACTGCTGGCACAAAATTCTAGTAAACTATTTGCATTCAAATAGCTCAGAGAAGATGATATTAAATCCAGTGCCAGGTAGGCTGTCAATTTCTTAAGTTTATGGCTGTTTTCTTATTCATTGTCAAGCGATTTTGGCCAATTTTACCCCCCCCCCCCCTTTCGTCACACTTTGTCACAAAAACTTAGAACTCCCCTCCAATTTTAAGTCATAAAACTTTGACC